>QVOA01004381.1:0-86932 GCA_014825685.1 Pseudomyrmex cubaensis | reverse complement strand
TTTCAGGAATGTGATATCCCATGATATCACGAAAATGACGTAGAAACGATATCATTCTACAATCAAATGATATCATGTGCCGTCTGGGTCTTGCTGAGAATCTTTTTTGCGCACGGAAGACGTGCAGATTTTTATGATATTTATAATATCGCAACGCGCCGAGTTGCCGACACTTGGGGTCTCTCGATATTGTATATAAAAGAGATCACCAAGACGAATAATATAATTAATTGCGCTGAGCACGCGAAACAATAGGGTTTTCTTCCGCGTGAACGTTCCGTCAGGACGTTCAATATATTCCATTTGTTCTCCGCCCGCGGATCGTTCGCTCTCTCTAAAATCTGTTTTTAAGTTCGCGAAATGGAAACACATCCTGGGAACTCGCGCTCTCGTCTGTTGCTCTCGATTAATCGGCGCGATACTCTCGACGTATCTGCTGACGTAATCTAGAACGGTCACGACACGATTCGTCCTTTAATGGGTTCAAGTAATTGGCGCGCGACGTTGAATTCCCGCGTCGTCGTTCGCATCGTGTGTTCACCATCGAAATCCGTTCTCGAGATATAATTGCGGGTTCGTACCTTTTAAGATCGCGCAATCTCGGAGAACAAAGTTCACAGATGACACGATACGATTTTCACACGTTTCGTTTGTAAAAATAACGTCTCTGTTGCGAAAAAAATATTTGAAAAATGTTATATTGAATATTTTTATCTAAATGTTATTCCTTTTTTTTTTAAATATAACGCGTATATTTGCTCGAAGAAAAAACCCATAGCATACTTCTTACTTGAGATACGTACAAGTAATGCGTCAATCGAGAAAACAGTCTTGGGTACTTGCGACGCATCTTCGCTTTCCGAGAAATGAATACGTTGCGCAACGCCAGGCAACACCAAATTTCTTCGTTAGCAGAGACGGGGATATAAACCATAGACATCGGAGAAGCGGTAGCGCGGCATTATGTACTTTCCAGGAAGTATCAGATAGGCGGAAGGGGCACGCGGTCGCCGGGGTCAGGAAAATCGATATGTACGACTCGGCGCAAGAAGTTACATCGCGATTCTGTATCTTCTTCCGATACACAACCGACTGCGCGATCTCTTCCGGAGTTGAGACTAATCTCCAATTCTATCGCTCGGTTAAATTATACCTGTCTTTTGTGTTGTGCGATCTCTCTGACGTTCTCTCTTTCGGCGCGGAAGAAAGAACCGATTCCAAACGGATGGCAACTGTCTCAAAACATTCAGATGTTAAATTCAGCATAGAATTTAACGTCTCTTTGACGTGGTTTAAAAAAAAAAAAATCTACATAATTCGTGAACAAATTTATTTTTTATATACACGCCGAGATACGTGTTTCGCGCGAAAAGCGACGAGTTTTGCGCCGACGAAATTGGAGAGAACCGCGCGCGGGGTGATATAACTTATAAGAAATACCATTCACACACCGGCGCCAGTAACACACCGGGAAGTAAGGGGAACTTTGTACGGCTTCGATAATAGACAAACCTATGTATGTACGTTGAAAAGTCTGTGGGAGCGCGTCCAAAGCATCATCGACAGGCGCGAGGCGGGAATGCTCTATAGTTCGAAGAAAGTTAAGAATTTTCACCTCCTAGAGAAAGCACTGCCGCGCATGACGCATTTAGATATTACGCCACGTAGAATGTGAATCCCTCCTCGCCTCGACGGCCTTCGATTCGTTATAATAGGAGACACGACATCTCTTCTTCTCACTAGGTCGCGTCGTCTTCCCCTTCCCCGGTTATCGGAGCGTTGAAAAACTTCCTCTTTCCCGTTTTCCGCTTTCCATCTTTTCTATTCGTTTAAATTTCTTATAAATTTTTTTGTTATCTTTATTTTTCACTGTTACTTTTATTTCGCGCTTTCCTCCGAGTCATCCTTCAATTCTGCTGATCGCATCTAAAAATTCCGATATCCCTGACATAAATTCGCGTACATGTATCAGCTTCATGAAAGCGATCGTCTTTCTTTCTCCACTATCTTGTCAAAAGTGTTACTGCATGTATGTTCAATGTGTACATCTACTAAGGGTCCATTTACGAGAGCGAGTCGCGGAACCGACCCGCGTAGAAGCGCGTAAATCGCGATAGGCATTGGTGATAGCATCATCCTAAGTGCGAAGCACCCAAGAGTCGCACGACTCTTACGCAATGTAGCAGGTTGCAGGCATAGAGCGATATTACGCAGTAGGCAAGTGAATTTCACACTCGGACAGGTGGTAGTAGCTTAAATGTAAACCAGCGGTGAGAGATTCGGTTTTGAACACGTCGCTAGAGAATCACCAAATTGCCGCGAACTCTGTTGATAAAAGAAATTTCTATTTGAAATAACAAAAAATCATCAATATTAATAAAACAACTGTGATTGAATGAAACGTGTATTGCACATACATGTTTTTTTTTGATAATTTATAGAAACAATTCCGCTTTCCATCTTTTCTATTCGTTTAATTTTTTATAAATTTAAATATATAAATACAAAATATGTAATAAAATATTTTTACATTTTTAATTAACACTGGTTTTCCTTCAGAGACAGTGTTAATTAAAACAGTTTTACTTGTACTTTTATTATATTGATATATTGCCTTCCACACAAATCTTCTTTCAAAAACCATTGTGTTTTATTAATAATTTTATTTTTATAACTTAAATCCCGAGTGAATAGCTACTACGCCAAACGTAAGATTGGTATACGTCACGTTCCTGAATCCCGCAGTTTCTATCATATCCTGAAAAAGAACATTGCAACACAAAAATATTATTGAATTTAAAAAAAACCAATGCAGCACAGAGCAATGAGAGAAATAAACAATTGGAAATATTAAAAATACTTTGAATTCCTCTTGCTTCGGAAATCTTCTTATGCTTTCCACAAGATACTGATAAGCTTTCCATTGTCCCGCAATCAACTGTCCCATCACAGGTATCATTTGAAAAGAATACTGATCGTACAACCTGAAATGGTCATTTAAGAAAGTGTTGCTGTAGCTCGTGTTGCATTACTCTCTAATTTTTATGTCAGCTTTTTGTCATACACGTACCATTGCAAAGTTTCATTGGTAACATGACTAAATTCTAAGCACAAAAATCTTCCTCCTGGCTTTAAAACCCTGTATGCCTCGGACAACACCTACAAAAATTGACTCATAATTTTCAGACACTGATAAACATAGTTTCTATTTATTATAAGTTTACTACAGAGCAATATGTTGTACAGGGAAACACAAATTATTATTTTTAACACACTTCAATGCTTTCAAGAACAACAAGAATAATTAACAGATAAACCTGATGAATACCTTATCAATATGCGTCACGTTTCTTATTCCAAATGCTATCGTATAGGCGGTGAAAGAGTCTTCAGGAAATGAGAGATTCTCCGCGTCCTCCTGCTTCCACGTAATACTGCAATTGCTCTGCTGTGACAAACCCAATCTATTCGCTCGCTCTTTTCCAACATCTAGCATATTCTGATTTATATCGCACACAGTTACGTGACTACATATGTTGTTTGGGTTTGGTGTTTTCCTTAGAAAATTCATATACCGAAATGTAATGTCGCCTGTGCCACCGGCAGAATCCAAGAGACTGGTACCGTGAGTAGGTCCTAATTCCTGAACAAAAATATCTTTCCAAATACGATGGATACCCAGACTCATTGCGTCATTCATTATGTCGTAAGATTTGGCAACATTCTCAAATACATTATACACTGAAAGAAATATATATATTGTCAGAGGATTAAAAATTGCGTGTGCAATGTCTGTTGAACATTGCATTGGAAAACAGTCAGCATTAACTTTTGCACAACTCTTTCACACAAACAAGACAAATAGTAAACAGTTTGACAGAGAAACAACAAGACATAACAAAATTACCTTCCTTCACTTTTTCACTTTCCCTGACTGTTTGGTAACCAAAATGTGTTGTCTTCTCGTCATCTTCCGGAGATGCGCTTGTTGTCCTCGAACATTGACGTTTAACCGGCACAGTTGTCAAACATCTGTTTATCATACGACCTTTTTTCATAACACTCGTGCAAAGACTTTTGTAACCGATCATGTTCTTCAATTTTTGCGTCCGATCGAAATAAATACAGAGAGGGAAACACGTGCGGTACGTTGACATTCACGTGACAAATGTATCGATAAAGTCATTTTCATGCATCGATAAAGTCGCGTCCGTCGAGGTTATATTTTATAACCTCGTCACAGCAAAAACAAATACACGATTTCCTGAAAACCGAGCGTTGAAGGAATACGTTTTTGCGGAAAAATATTTTAGTTTGTGTAAAAATAGGCGAGAAAGATGCAACATTGCGCAAATTATTAATCGCAAAACATTTTCACCAATCGGAAAGACTGATGGAATCTAATTCCGTTGATTCTCACGCTTGATAAGTTGGCTTTAGCAAGTATCGATATTCTCGAGAGCCTCGATACCGCTTCTGCGCTTTGCTTTGATTCTGCTGAAACAGGAAAGAGCGAAATTGGAGCAAAACTATGCATCCAGTCGTGATTATACGGAGTACGGTACGTAACACGTGAGGATGCGAACAGTCTCGCCGATTTAAATTTGCGATTGCAAATCGTCTTGACAGTCCTGTATAATTTCATCGGATATGCTTACGTTTACTTGCATGTACGATGGAAAAATATAAAACTATAGACTCATTTATATTGCTCCTCATTCATATCAATTGCTTCCAATTCATGAGAGGGTCAAATATTTGTGTATTAAAAGGGGAAAAATCTTCAGAGTTTTATTTTTTATAGAAATACACAATTGTCATTATATTTTGGTTTCTGGTTGTATCTCTATTGTTTTAAGAAATAACACAGTAGAGTTTTTTTTATTTATCATATCACACACACAGAGCATGTTTATAGTTTTAAATATATATATATGCACTTATGAAATATATGTGCACTCGACCTATATATTAAAATTAGGTAAGAAGCGTGGTTTCCTTTCCTTGTTCTTTTTTTATTTTTCACTTTTTTATTAGATTGAGCAATTTGAGGCAATAATATTTTTTGACATGTGTTAATTTTATATATCTATTTTTATAAGTGTATTTATTATTTTTTAGAATTAAAACCTGTGGCAAGGATTAAAGTATAACGTTTCAAAAAATTTTTACAAATTATATACACTTACTGAAAGATGTTGCTGACGTTCCTTTACATGGTAGCTACAGTTACCCAGTCACGAAGGATATCTTTTTTAAAAAAGCACATGCAGTCTATTTTTAAGGGAAACAAACGTAGTTCTTCCTTTATGCTTTACATTAAATCGCCTCAGCATTTGATGAATGGAGGTAATTCTATGTGATTCTCTGCGTTTTCATCATTGAAGAAAAGAAAAATATTAAACAATCTAAAAATATAAATTTATATTATTTTAGACTATAATGAACCTAGGCAGGACGAGAACTTCATGAGTTCTCACTTGTGTCTTAATAAGGATCTTGCCAAACTTGGTGAATTATTGTGGTATCAAGATGACATGAAACTATGTACTATATATCCCCAAGTACGTATGTTATCAATAGCCTGTGCTATTTTTATGTTTATCCTCTAGATTATGAAATGGAGTAATTGTTGTAAATTGTATTATTTCAACAGCAACAGATCAGTGTGTGGGATTGGGTGAGCTCTCCACAAGGAAATTCATTGTTTCCCTTGAATATGAACAATAGTTTCAAAACTTCAGACGAAGCTGATCACAAGATGCACATTCTTGTGGAAGCAGACTTCGAGACTTACAGACCTCAGACTTCAATGATCACTACAAAAGTAAACCTAAATTTCTAATTGATTTTGATTTTTACTCATCACATATTCTACATATGAATTGAATCATTTCACATATAAGTGCTGCAATTATTGTATTCTACATTGTTCCATTTATTTTGCAGCTCGAAGACTACGGTCTAATCACATCGTGGACGACAAATGATAATATCAGTTTTATTCTGGAAACTAATATCGATTGTATTACAAGTTTTATCATTGCGATCATGCAGGGACAAAATTACATTAATAATAATTTATTTCTAACGCGTATACAATGTATGTAATCACCATTGTTTTTTCAAAATACAATATTAATTGAACGACATTATCTCATTGCTTCATCTTTCCAGCTGTTGTGGTGTCAGGTAAACCGTGTATTTATGACAGTGAAAATTCTTTCTTGCCGCCAGAGAAAGGCAAGTTGTATTTCTTCGTTATTACTACGTACGTGTTATTCGTAGAATTCTTATCATATTTGAAACATATTTATCTGTTTTTTGTTTTTAGATATTCTTCGCGCGGTAAGTCACGCGGCTAGAATTGCGTCAGATCAAAATAAGCCTACAGAAGTTGCTCAAGTATCTGGCGTGATCGTACATCCGCAAAACAAAGATCTGAACGCTGAAACAAATTCGAGTGCTGCAGGAACTACTGAAACTAATGGTATGTGCGAAGAAAATCAAGTGTGTATTATCTTTGCGTGTACATATCTTTTCATTGTAGCGTTCTATGTGTCTACGAAAATTATCTATTTTCGGAGCGAATTAATGTTTTGCATTTACACTAAATTAGAAATACAAATATCACTTTTGTGTGTGCGTATGTGGCTGTAAACATGAGTCACTTACAAAGCGATATCGTTTGATGACTTCTTGTTTTCATCCCCCCACTTATGTTCACGTGGTTTCGTACGTCATTTATTCCGACTGATTTGAATAACCGACTCACTCTCTTATTATTCTTCGATGTGCAAGCGTCTCTTGATAACCTCTTGGTAACTTCGCATTTGTTTTTTTACTTTCTATTTAGTGATACCAGCTTTCATTTTAATTATTAAAAACTTTTAGGACTTTAGAGTTTTCGAAACATTGCTTATTACATTTTGTAATAAATTCGTTAACATGCAACGTCATTGTTCAATTCTTTGCAGTCAAGTTGAATAAATTTTTCTTTTAATATTATATAGAACTCGTTGCTTGTATAAATTTTTGTATATTTAATTTTTCATATTTCAGATGTTAAAACATCGAGCGTTTCTACACCAGCAACGCCTCCTTCAACGCCAATTGCAACTTCCGTCACAAAATCCAGTGTGCAATCTGGTATAAACTCATCTACGCCAACAGAGAAAGTGCCTACAGCAACTAGTGGAAGAGATAAATTTGACGATTTAATTAAAACCCAGTTATCTAGTGCTATGGAACGAAAAGACAATACATTACTTGATATCGATAGTAAAATTTCTACCATGAATATTTCTCAGAGTAAACCCACTGGAAGAACTACGGATTTCTCAGCCACTACTACGTAAGTAACACCATATATGTATCGCGTTTGTAAACGCAATAATGACTCATATGTAAATCATTAATTTGCAGAAGTTCGAAAATAAAAGAGAAAGAGAAAATTAACAAAGTCGTTAAACCACCAACGATAGTCGTCTATGCAGACAGTCCGGATGCAATTACCAATGTAATAAACGTGCTACAAAAAACGCTAGAACCGGATAGGTATGTTTACGTTATAGATCTTGGGTTTGACAAGATGGAAGAATTTGAATTTTGTTAATCGTCTCTTCGTTAGATACGTCATTTACGAATTATCGAGAGAAGAAGCCCGCTCAAACGTGTGGACGGATCAAGTTGCATTAGCTGTTATTTGCGGAAATGTTGATGCCGAAATTGGCGCTCAACTTGTAGAATATGTCATACACGGGGGTAAGCTTCTAGCTTTATGCTCTGACATGCTGCATACCCTGCTACCGTCTTTCAAAACTGCGGAGGTACGGGAAAACGAACTCGTCCACTTTTCCTACGGCAAATGGAAACGTGTGCGTATGATGCATCATATTTTTTGCTATCACGCGTCTCCCGTGCGAGCTCGGTTTTCTCAAGATCAGGAAGACACAAGGTAACACTTTCTCCTAGAGAGAAATAGAGAAAAATATGTATATATTCAAAATAAAAAATTATCCTCTGTATCACGAGCAAAACTACATAGACATCTGACTATATCGTTTCTCGCAGATCATCCGTACTGAATCCCCCGACATCGACCAGAATCAAAGACAAAAGAGGAGAATTTCATTCGTTCGACGTGAAAGTTTTGGGCACGGAAGAAACGTGGCACAATCCGAGTATATTGCTCGCGACTCTGGCTAGTAGCGGCGGTAAAGTGGTGTTTTCCCAAATCCATTTAGAAGTAGATCCAACGCAATACGAATACGAGGAATATAAATTTAAGGCGCTGAAAGAGAGCAACGCCGCACGTTTAGAGATAATCAACGATCTGCTTAGCACGCATCTAGGAATCGAGACGGCAAAGATTAAAAATATCACCGAGCCGACCGTAAAATATACTCACGGTTACTTTTTAGGCAAATTTGAGGTAAAAATTTTTGTAAAGAACAATCGAAGACTCAACACTGATGATTTACTGTCATATCCTTCAAAAATACTACAGATCTTTTTACGATTGTAGATGAAAGTAAGAATGCTTAGGAACCTGAAAGGGTTGAATGAGGATGACGTACTGACATTGTCAAAATTAGTTATTCAGTTTTACAAAGATGCGCGCAACGCGAAAGCTCCATCGGCTTCTTTTCTTCCGATTATGATGCATTTGTGTCCGACTAATTTCTCGACTGTGGATTATTACAATGTAAGTACGCGTGTATTTTAATTCGTATATGAAATAATAAAAAAATAGCAAATCTCGCGACATAAATAAATCTTGTTTGTGCAAAACTTTAAAGAGCAATATGCGATTAAATATAAGAAGAGAACATAAAAGTTTTTTTACTTTGAAGTATTTAAATCTGAGAAAATCGATTCTCTTTTCAGTATCTCAGTACAAAGGCCTTAGGTCGCTTGGTAATATATGCAGAAATTTTAGCGTCATCTATGCACGCGACCGAAGGCCACTTGGAACATGGACTAACGGTTATTCCACGGCAGCAAACACAAGGACACGGTACTATTTATTCGTTTATCGGTTACGCGTGCAGAAAAAAAGAAAAAAAAAGATTTTGTATTATTTTTAGGTCGAGGTCGCAATGTATGGCTCAGTCCAATAGGTTGTGCCATGTTTACTGTACAAGTTCACATTCCTAAGGATTCTGCACTCGGTAGTCGCATCTCGCTTCTTCAACATATTGCTGCCGTAGCGCTTGTATCAGCTGTAAGATCTCAACCGGGATACGAGGTATTTCGTTTCACTGTCATAATTCTGCATCTTCGCATGAAGTTTCATGAAATTGTTAACGGATCGAGTGTTATGTTACACACTGTTGGTAAGATACACACAGTTGAGTATCAATTAATTGATTTATTTTAAGGACATCGACCTCAGACTGAAATGGCCTAATGATATCTATGCGAATTCGACCAAAATTGGTGGCCTGATCGTATCTACTTTAGTAGAACAGTCGTTATGCATTTGCAATATCGGTATGTAACTACCAATTTAAATGTGAATTTTAATGAAGATAAACTCACACAAATATTATTGAATACGGAATTTCAGGTGCTGGTGTAAATCTCAGCAATAGCAAGCCCACAACGTGTATCAACGATGTGATCGTTCAATATAATCAAAAACATGGTACAAAATTAGATACGTTCTCTTACGAAAAGTACTTAGCACTTGTTTTCAACGAACTGGAAGATAACTTGGACAAGTGTCAAAACGATAATATGGACAGTTTTTATGACCTCTATTACAAATATTGGTTGCACAAGTGAGTAGACGATGCTTTCGCGATAATATATCGAAATATACGTTATCGAATACACATTATGTATAATTTGTCGCACTTTTAGAAATGCAAATGTCACAGTGATAGACTCAAGCGGAAAATCCAAAAATGTTACGATATTAGGTATCGATGATTTCGGTTTTTTAAAAGTACAAGCGGACACGGGCGCAAGATTTACCGTCCATCCGGATGGGAATAGTTTCGATCTTCTCAAGGGACTGATATCACCGAACTAAGAGACTAATGTAAAGTTGTTAATTCTTGTTCAGAAGTTTTCTGTGCATTTTATGTACTACCGTTAATTATATACATATATATGTACAAACATACATATGTATGTATATGTATGTTATATACATATACATATATGTGCAAACATACATATATATGTATATATATTTAAATATGTATGTACGTATGTATAATGGACATGTGTTCCAACGACCTACAATTGTCAAAAGTAGTAATTAGATAATACTAAATCTTACACATATATTAATAATTTGTATAATATTTTGGACATATTTTCAGAATCTTGTCTATATGTAATAATTGTTTTTCTCATATTTGAAGATCTCAGAAATTTATATGCATATATGATCTGTATAATATTTTATATCATTTTGTTTGTATGTCCCCGAATTTGTGTTACAAAAAAATTAAAATGTTTATTTCTTAAATAATTAATATTTGGAGTGATTTAAAATATATATAAACATATCTGACTCTCTGTGTGTCCACCTGTTCCATAAAAAGGCCTTCCTCTACGTGTATATAATAAATATATATATATCTGAAGTGCTATATAAATGATCGTAAATGAATTTAAACAACAAAAAATTGACGCTAAGAAGAAAACTATAAATGTATATGAAGATGAGAAATACGTTTAAGGATGGTAATACATATATATTAATGAAACAATATTTATCATTAACTTAATTATAAGAATATTACATATAACGTATATTTATGTAATTGTAATGCCATTCAGAAAAATCTGTATATTATATATTAACAATATTTTAATATATATATGTATATATATATACTATTTATACATGATCTATAGTTTTAATGTCTGTACTTTCCAAAAACAAAAACAAAAATCCACACACAGTAAATTATTTTATATCACGCGAACTGTCATATCATAACGGTTCATTATTTTTTTTTTTTTTTTTCATCAGCTATAATGCGATAACAAAAATTCAATCGGAATATGACCAGATAAAATAATCTCAAGCTCTCTCCCTATCTTTTCACTCAAATGAGAGTAAATATACATTCAAATTTAACGGTCTATGACTATTGCACGCTTACCTTTCTTTCTTCTAAATAGTTCAGTGATGTAATAATTTAAGTGATGTACTTCGAGGTGTGCAGATAGATCGATGGAGAATATAGATAAAATATGCAATTCACTTAAATTCATATAAATTATACTCTGTGTATGTTGCTCGTATTATTACGCTGATGCATCAAAAGTGATAATTTCAAGTTGGCTTTGTCGTTCAATGGCAATGTGTTTAATTGAATAAAACAGAATTGGGATCCTCATTGTCGAGCTGTTTTACGTGCCTCAAAACATCTTTTTTCGTAATTACACCTAGGAGCCGACTGCACAGAAAGCAACATCATTAGAAAATCACTCAGAAAAAGAGAGAAATATGAATTGTTCACGCGGACGTACCCATTGTGTGTAACGAGAGTTTGGCGTAATCCTAATTTTCTAAACATATCGACTACAGTTTCCATAGGAGTCTGGTCTGTGATGGTGATCGGAGCCATATCTAAGATCTTCTTCAGCTTCAAAGGCGGAGGCGAATGACTTTGGATATTGTTTCCGTTAGTGAAGATAACCAACGATTGCCTACTAATATCTTCGATCATTCTTTTGGCATTGGCGATGGCGAGATTGAGATCTCGCCGTAAAACAAAACCAACGAGATACTGAGATTCTTTAGAAACTATCACGGGGAAGCCATTGTGCTCCGTTTCTTTAAGCAAGTTCTCTACATCCTCGACCGTCATCGAGTCCTGAGTAAGGACGTGAAGAGCTTCATTTCGTCTATAAAGATAAGAAAATATAAGTAAACAAAAATATATATACACACACTAACAAAGTGATACATATATCATTTTGCTTACTTGGGCTGCATGACATCTGCCGCTAGAGTTGTGTGCTGGAATTCATCTTTACTGTCCAGGAACGGATAGCCGTTCAGACCGATATGAGCGTCGTAGATACCTTGCTTCCCGAGAGCATCGCCGACCCATTTGCTCGCCATAGCCGCGGCCATTAAAGGTACGATGTACCGCACGCCGCCCGTTAATTCGAACATAATAACCACCAGGGAAACAGTCATTCTGGTTACACCACCGAGAACAGCGGCGGCCCCGACCATCGCGTACAAACCGGGTGTGATACAGTCGACACCCGTTGAACACTCCTCACTGAACATCCATATGTGGGGGTAATTGTAGGCAAGTTGTTCCATTCCTATGCCCACGATACGGCCCACAATCGCTCCCAGACACAGGGACGGAATGAATAAGCCGCACGGTACTTTCATGCCAAACGTGAATATCGTCATAATGAGTTTTAATATCAACGCGAGCACGAGTAGCCATATGGCGTTGTAGACTCCTGGACCAGCTGCGGCAATCTCGATGGCAGATTTGACAGCGGTAAAGTTTCTATTGTAGTCACTGTTTTGGAGAGAAGATAGAAAAGTTTTACGTGCTTTTTTCTTAACTACTATTGATGTATGTTAAAAACATTTTAATTGAATTAACTAACCATAACATATCCACATTTGATACTCCACACTGGCTGAAAAGCAAGTAAATGAGCTGACTTGTATTCATTCTTGTATATGGATTAGGATATCCGATTACTGCTGTTACTACTGTTACGATTAACACTTCGGTAACGGGATATTGTCCCAACTTCGAAGTTTTACGATATCGACACCAAAATAAGTTCGCTTTGATAAATAATGTTGCTATTATTCCCTGTCGGAAAGATGTATTTTTACAAATACACGTCTTTTTTTTAACAAATTCGCACAATATTAAAGAAATTAGCTTACCCCAATTATTCCGAGCATGACGAAGGGAATCAATTCAAAGAATATCCACGGTTTATTATATTGTACATAAAACAATACTGAGTGTTCATTTCCAAACGGATTTATTGAACGTAAGACGAAAGCAGCTATCAAAGCACAGAAGAATGATCGCCACAGAGTTTTTAAAGGAAAGTAATAGCTGACCTGAAATTATAATTTTTCTATTGCATGCGAGTACACACGCTCGATGCGAATAATTTTTCTAAACGGAAATAGATTGTCAATTTTAACAAAATGCAAGAAATATCATTACCTCTTCTAAACTAAATAAAACGCCGCCAATTGGAGCTCCGAAAGCGACGGAAACTCCGGCCGCGGCCGCGGCAGACAAGATTTCTCTCTTCTTCGCCTCATTCCTACCGTATTTTGGAAATAGATAAGAAAATATATTTCCTATACAGCACGCAATGTGCACCATAGGACCTTCTTTTCCTAAGCTTAAACCCGCCGATACAGAAAGGATCAGACCCACTGACTTTATAATCAACGTCCATTTACCCAAGTAGCCACGAATAATAAAGCCACTCAAGATCGTTTTTATCTAAGAAAATATATCAATGTAATATATAAAAAAAAATATATATATAAAAAATATGTAACGTAAGAGTGGTTTACCTCAGGTATACCGGAACCACATGCATACGGTGCAAACATTCGCACTAGAGATGCGGACAGGGCTGCAAACAGAAGGGCCCATGCTGTGTAAAATAAATACGAAATTGTATACGGCCCCGCGCCCTCTTTTGACTGATCGAATACCTCGGGCCACGTCCGCCACTGTGAGAATATTAAATCACACGTGCGATAATCACAAAAAAAAAAAACATAATTAAATTTAATAAATCTGTAATTTTTTAATCGTATCCACCTGCGAGCAATTTCCCCCGTCAAACGTTGTCTCGTTATAGCTCCAACAACATTGTTCCTTGTTGAGCCAAAAAGCTTGCGGACAGATACCGAATTTGAGATCCGTCATCCAGGAAGCGCCAATATCTATAACACCAGCCGCCACACCCGTAAAAAGTCCGACTAGTAAAACACATAGCCATCCCGACCAGGCGTCGTGGGCACCCTTTATCAGGCCGCAAATGGAATCGTGTTTCTTCTTCACGATGTAACGATGTCGCATCCGATCTCGCGCGATGTCTCGCTGCCAGTCGATAGTATGAAAATCGTCATATTGTCCGATGCCGGGTATGTCATCAGAATCAACTGAAACTACCAAGATGGATTACCATTCGTAACGAGAATAAGCGTCCTGTAAATTTCACATCCCGAGGAAAAAACAACAACAAACGCTTAATTCTTTTAGTATCTTTCAGTGTGTGCATGAAGAAAAAAGAAAAACTCTAGCTCGCATTTTATAAAAAAAAATATTCACAAAACGAACAAAATTTTCGCAAGAAACCAACAATCTCATAATAAACTCACGCGTTTTTGTAAATGTGTTGATTAGATGGAAAAAAAACGCAATAATACTAATGTTATCTGCGATAAACATTGATCTAACAAAATAGTCCAGATCAGAACACCAATATGTCTATATCAAAATCATCTCACAACAATGTTTAAATATTTATTATTTAACTAGTTAATTAAATTGGCGTTACTTGTTTTATTAACTTACACATTTTGCCTGCACTATGACAAGCCCCGAGTGCTAAGAAATTTGATTCAACTTTTTATCTCTTGTATCACTGGACAGACGTCAGAGCAGATGAGAGCTGATCAACAACCATCCCTCATGTTTCTTATCGTCCTCGATCGGGAAGAGATAACGTTTGACGATATTTCGAGAAATACGGTTTATATCGAACCGACCAATACAAAAACTAGCAAATTTAAATTAAAAAATGCGTGTTACACAAATGAAACTTTAGGAAATTTCCGTATGCACACTTTTGCATCTGACATACACGTTTAAAACTAGATCTATCTGATATCCCCACATTTAACATACCAGCGGTGTATCTTTTTACATAATATTGCTAAACTGAAACTCGAATAACTTACTATGAGACGATGTATCATCAATGCGAATCATGTGGTCTGACAATACGTTGCTATCCGAATGATGATGGTGATTGATATCCAGCATGTCTTCGTCACTACTTAAATTTGTCTCGCGTCTTACAGACCCGGTTCGTAATCGTACATCTTCTGTATTTGCGATGTCGCCATACTTAATATTCTGGAAATTGTAATGTCTTTCGTCCACGGCTACACAAAAACTATATCTTTTTATAATCGTCACAATAAATTACTTTTTAATTTCAAAATAAAGACCAAAGACAAAGTTGATAATATAGAAATTAAAAACTGTTACGTAAAGTTACAAACTATATATATTTTTGTAGTGGTAATAATATGAGACATACAATAAAACAAAAAAAAACATAATAAACAAAAACATAATAAACAAAAACATAATATAAAAAAAACATAATAAACATAATATAAGAGATAAGAAATAGAGAACAATTGCACATGTTGGAAATTACAAGTTTGCAATTTTCAAAAGACAAGAAGATGCAGATTGAAGGCAGCGTGTCATACCTTAGCATCGACCGAATGATATGTTGTAACTGCATTTGCATTTGATTGAGGAATTGTCGAGTTAAAGGACGTTCCCTTTAGTGGAAACTTCTCCATGGCATCATGACAATCTAATTTTTCACACAAGTAAAATATTATTTTACTCTTGAGAAAAAAAACTAAATTTATTAATAAGAAACTATGCGCTGTTGGCAGAGCGAAAGACTCCCGAGGCTGTAACGCCGATATTAACGAGTGTTCATAGATCTGTCATTAATTTGCCATTTAATCAGCTTTGCTGTAATCCTATCTATTTCTGCTAATGAAGGCTGTACAAATAAATTAACATATTTATGACGTGATAAAACTACAACCAATATTTTATCAATATGATATTACAAAAGTACCACATAGTTAAATGTGTACATATACATTTTCACCCACTGAAAAGGTTGTCAAAAAAAAAAAAACATTTTTTCCGTATCTGTCACAAGTTATCAGTTTCTTAATATGTAAAAATGCATCTTCTTGTGCAAAGTACAAAACACTTTGTCAAAACACTCACAATTTATTACGTGCTAGCTGTGCCCGTGACATATCAACTGACAGTATCGATAAACTGAAGGAGAATACAGAAAAACAATTTTGAACACAATAGAAACAAAGTAAAAAAAAAATATATATATATGTATACAGTGCAAAACAGTGACTGGCACCATATGACACCACTTTCTCCGCCCGTGAAGTGCGAACGTCGCGAATATTTTTCCTCGCGGAAGAGTCCAATTCCGGAAACGCACGCTGACGCAGTCAGGTAAAATTGCGTGCTTTATATACTAGCTCTTATATATACTTCCAAGATATATTAATCACCGCGCAACGTTCCATTTCCCCGCGCGCGAGGTTACCTTTGCGATGTGTGCGATGCATGCTGGCGAGGGTACTTGGCGAACTTACCATTTTTAAATAAACGCGTCTCCCGGATTTTATCTGCGGCCCATGCCGCAGTTGATTTTTAATCGAGATTTTGACGTGCCCAACGATAATACCTCGATCGGGGGGCTATCACCGTCCGTCCGTTATCTCCTCCACGGATCACAAGCGTGCGATCGGAACAGACGTGGAGAGTCGCGTCGCGCGCGCGATCAGACGGCGACGATGACAATTCGAGAATGGAAAATCGCCGACTGCGCCGATTGGCTTGTCCGACCGAGAGAATGACGTTTCCGAGACCAGAGAGAAGCCTGAGAACGGCCAGGCCCATGAGAAAATGTGTAGTCGTTTTGCCGCCCCGTAAGTCAGCGCAATGTCCACGGTGGTGCACATTGGCAACTACGTAGCGATGTCAACGAGCGACTTGTCGGTATGGTACGCCACAACCGAACATGGTTCTATTCCGTGCTATGTCCACAACCGGTAGAAATTCGCAGGGCACCCTACTGTGCGTTTAAATATAAATTCTATTGATACTTATTATCTAATAATGAGTAGTCTCCCTGAAAATGGGCTCTATCTTCTTTTTTTTCTTCTATTTCTTTGTTTTGTTAAATCTTTGCATTATTTTATTTTATTTTATTTTATTATTGTTTTTTTTGCACTATTTTATTTTATTTCATTCTATTATTGTTATTATTATTTTATTGATTATTAATTATTTTATTATCAATCTTTAATTTGATTCTATTTATTTTACTTACTATCTTATTGTTTATTTTACAAAACATTGTTATTATTATTTCTCTGTAATTTCTGCGCTTGAGGGGAATCTTCCCAGAGCGCATTGTAAATAAAGCCTCAATCAATCAATCAATCGAGTTGTCGTTGTATTATGAGCTATGCGCAAGAGCAAAGAAAATTAACAAACAAAAAAAAATTATATCCTTTTTTGAAACATGATACTTAAAATTTACTCGTACAAATATACTCGTGTACTTGCGTGTGCTACATTTTTTAACCACACCATAAGCAGAACATGTTACTGCATATGACAGTCCGCCAGTCTGTGCAAAGTGGGACGGAAAAATATACACACAATTCTACATATTACATACTAAATACCGTGTAACACCTAAAGGCTTCTTATTTCTCCTCTCTTCTATCTACCCCTAAACCTAAAAAAACTGCCTGCAAAAAAAATATAACAAAACCATACGTTATACAAAAATACTTCGCGAAGTACCGTCGACACGCCGTTGGTTTCCTTGGCATGGCACTTAATAATCTCCAAAACATTACGCTGCAAAAAAATACATCACATAAACCTACTTCTAAAAAACAAAAAACCAATCAATCCCACACAATTATATCACTTGCAAAAGCAACAATCATTTGACGCGAACAAACCACCAACCACACAAAAAGCGTGCATCTAAAACAAAGTCCATACCTTCTGTACTAATACCTAAATTGCAAAAAAATACAATTAAACAAATGATTAAATTTTGCTGTAATACCACAGCAACATTTCTCAAACGCATCTTCTCTCATATACCACATAATAGTAAAATTGTATTTTATTCTCACTTAGTTCCCCCGAGAGAACAAGCTCTCCCGAAGTAAAAAACAAAAAACAATTTAATAAAAAACAATTAATAAACAATTAATTTTTATATAAAAATAATTAAATAGACCTTCCGACTTATGAGCCAAGATGTAGGTAGTTTGAAAAAATTAGTCCAAAAGAAGATTAGCGAGGAACGTTTCGATCAGTATATTTTTTCGATCATCTTCAGCCTTTTAACATACAAAAGACAAATATAAATACAAAACTGACAGAATTCGCAGAAAAAAAGGTTAATATACATAATAATATAATAAGAATGATAAATAATTAAAATAAAATTAAAATTAAAATAAAAAAATAACAATTTATATATTTTTTTTCCAAGCAGTACTGCAGCGCTAGCAAATGTAAGAAAAAATACTTATATATTAAATTCTCGCACATCGATTCGATATTTCGAGAATCGCAATATCGCGCGCTTCGATACAATCGTTTTTCGGCGGGTCTCTGGGTGTGCGATAAATTACTCGGCAATATTTGTCTCGTATTTTGAATGAGCGGAGAGTGTACAGCAAACGCAAGATAATGATCAAATTAACGTGTGACATTTGTCTGGAGAATTACACATTGATTTTGCCGTCGGTCGCGGTTGGAAATGTCGGACAATTGTCGGTCGACTTGCTCATCGCGAATCTTAACCTTCAGAAAATCGGTCAAATTTTCAGCACGGCGTTCGTGCCCATCGTAGGCGCGAACGCTTACGACGAGAAGTCAAACGAGCTCGTCACGGCGATTGACATTTACGCCGGGACCGAGAAGCGAATTGTCGTGGTGCAAATTCGTTCGCCGTACGTGGCCGATCTCACAGAGTTCTTCGAGGAGCTGAAGCAGTTTGTCATTGAGAGAAAAATAGTCAAAGTAAAACTTGTTGATCTGCTGTGATTGTCAACAACATTTATGTGGCAAAGACCGCACTTGTGACATTCACTTGTGTTTCAGGTAATTGTTCTGGCCAGTTCTTACGACTATGAGAGAAGAGAAATCCAACCGAATCCTCTCAAATTGAGATACATTGCTTCGTCCGATATACAGGCTGAAAGTGGTAAACTATTCGACGATCTCAATTGGATTCCGCACAAACCCAAGATCGAGAGTGATACCGGGGTGGAAGAAAGATTGCAGATACCGGGTGGTGGATTTGCAAAGAGCATCTTCAACTTTTTGTCCGACGCCAAGATTCCTTGCGCCGTGTTGTTCAAGTTTTGTTCCGAAGGAGACAATACTTCGGACGCGTTACTTCTTGTGCACTACTTGGATCAGTGGATAGACGTGTTAGGGACACGTCGCAGAAGTGTCACTTGGAAATTTCCACCGTCTTGGAAACACTTGTTTGGACAGCCACCTCCACGTGGCTTATACTGAGTATCTCACCGCGTACTCTGTTGATCTTACAACAATTTTTATTAAGAATTGAGTGATGAGTTCAAGTAATTGTTACCCCTGATGATACAAGAATAATAGTGTTAAGTAATGGAATGTTGTAAGGATTAAAAGGTTTAAATTCCCAAAGGTGGCCACAATTGACCGATATCTATTGATGGGGCTAATGAGGAGTGGATACAGTTTATACAAATGTATATCCGACATATAGATTGGTGCATATGTTATTGAAAAACAGAAAAGAAATTTAAATTGTACAAGTTTATTAATACAAAAATAACTATAGTATATTTATATACACATATAAAAAGATATTTGTTTAAATCTCATACATGACAATGTCTGGTGTTTCCTTCTCTCCGCATTGAACATACACTGAACATAAATAATTTTATAACAAAAACTTGTATTTGAATATTTTTGCTTAAATATTCAACTTTATTTTCTATAAGATGGTTTTTTTTTATGCTAGAAGTTTGTGTTTTGCAGAAAATGCTGTGTAACACACAAAAGTAGCTAAGAACGCGGCCAAGAATTCGGAGTTCACCCAGGGACCAAGATATGCACCGGGATTATTGAGAACGAGTACACCCAGAGGATTCACACTGTCGGGATCTTCTCCATTTCTTATTGCTTTGCGCACAGCAGCGTATTTCTCCTCATCGTACAGTTTTATATAGTAATCGCCAGATCTTGCTTTCTTCACATCTTCCGTCCAAGATATCTATGCAACAATATTGCTTAAGTATTATGTTTATCTTCAGAATGACTTGAAGAAACGTGTAACAAACTATGTAACAAATATGTGTTTGGTAATTGAAGTTTTTTTTACTTAATAAGCATCTGTTTGTTTCAAAAGTGAACAGTATTTTCTACGTTAATTGGTCAGAGAGAAATTACCTGATATTTATTGTCGGCGCTCAGTCTCACTGCTGGCAGGGTCTTGCCCTCGACTTCGGCGTAGAGACTGATTCCCTTGACGCCGTTGCTGCACTTCAACGTGAACTGCATGGTGAAAGCAACATTCGTGAGAACCGTCGCGTCTTCCGTCACGTATGACGAAGTGGTGAACTCGGGCTTCTGACAGGTCTCGGCGACAACCGCGGCGATTACGCCCGCTAACGCGCACAAGAAGATGATCTTATTCATATTGCAAAGTTATATCCGACAACAGCTGTCACTGTAACGACTGTTGACTGTGACGGAAGTTCGCTGAAGAGTCACACTCCGGCTTATTCCAACCTCCAACGACGTGCGCTCCAAATAATTCCAACCGGTCAACCGTTTGTCAAGTAACGAGCCACGTCAGTAAGACTGGCGTGATCTTGTTCCTGGTCCCGCTATCTAGTGAACAACTTCGGATTCATGGCGGTACCAATTATAGGAACGCAACCGAGACTACTTGTCGATGTAGCACGAAATCAAACCCTACATTTCTATATATCGGTTGAGAGTGTACATCGTAGTTTCCAGTCTTGTGGATGTATGGCGCTGAAATCATTAGAGTTAAAAGTGTCGCGAGAAACATTGGATACACTTGTATATGAATGCATTGTCGAATAATAGGAGGAGGATTTGTTTGGCAACGCACGGTTTGTTTTTTTTAGACAGCAACAATGCACGACGCTTACGAGGAAACGTCTATATTAAATATTACTGTACAAATCGAATCTATGGCCGCTTACGGTGAGTAAACAATTTCTTAAATTGGTTATATCATAATCATATTACACTCCTATCAGTAGGTAAAAAAAAAAAAAGATATTTATTCAATGTGTATTAATTGTTTTAGATGACAATCTATTGATAGGCACGCGAGAGGGTCATCTTCTTATGTATAATGTCCCAACAGTGTTTGATGACAGCCACAAGCTGGAATTATTGCGACACAGCAAAAATTTTAACAAGAAACGAATCAATCAGATAGATGTTGTGCCAGAATATAATTTATTGATCATCTTAACAGGTACTGTGATAAGAATTGATATGTGCCATAATATGTTTGTAGGATTTCCTTAATATATTATAAAATAACAAAATATTTCAGATAATATTGTATGTATTCACGACTTAAATTCACCAAACTTTCAACAAATAAGTCAGTTATCTAAGACTCGTGGTGCCACTTTATTTACTATGGATGTTCAGTCAACTGAGAGTCTGACTGGAGAGAAGAACACCGTAGTACGACTGTGCGTTGCTGTGAAGCGTAAATTGCAGCTGTATTATTGGAAGGGGAAGAAGTTTGAGGAATTCAAAGATTTTGAGTTAACTGTGCCTGATATACCTCGTCAGTTGTCATGGTATAACATATATATATATGCTAGAACATGGCAGTATTCTATTATAATATCTTGCTAAATATCAGTTATTTTTAAATTATTTTTTAATTATTAAGGTGTGGTGAAACATTAATATTGGGCTTTCGCGGATTGTCTTATACAATTTTCGATCTGAATGGTAAAACTAAGGAACTTTTTCCCACTGGCAAGTCCCCGGAACCAAATATCACAAAATTATCAGACAATTCTTTTGTATTGGGAAAGGATTCTCAATCATTTATCATGGATACAAAAGGAGAGTTGGTGCAACACAATCCTGTAAAGTGGTCTGACACACCTAATGCAATAAGTACGAACTTTATTGTTATTGATTCTTTTCTATAACATATTGTTAAGTAGTCGAAATTTCGTAATGTTATTTTTCAGCGTGGGATGAACCTTATTTACTTGGTATTGTGCACGACAGATTGGAAGTGTACACTCTTGAGGGATGTTTGCATATTCAGACAATAAAGGATCTAAATAAGGCCAGGCTTATATATCGATGTAAACAAGGAAAAGTCTTTGTAGCTTCTATTAGTCAGATATGGTGTGTCAAAGCAGTTGATGTCACTTTACAGATCAGGACTCTGCTAGAACAAAATCAATTTCAGTTGGCGTTAAAATTAACCGTACGATCAAATTTTTAATAATTTTGTCAATGCAAATTCTTGACTTGTGTCTTAATGTAGCAGTAATACAAATGTTTGTTTCGTTACATAAACACGTAATTTCAGAGTTTGTCGGATATAACGGACGAGGAGAAAGCCAAACAAACATACAAAATACAAACGTTATACGCGCACCACTTGTTCTACAATAAACGATTCCAAGAGGCGATGGATCTGTTCTTGCAACTAGGAACTGATCCGTACGAGGTGATCAGATTGTTTCCGGATTTGGTCACACCGTCGACCAATACCAATGAGCTCAGTGAACCAGCGCCCAGTCTGCCGAAGCTGCAAGATCACGATTTGGAGAAAGGTTTACGCGCGCTGATAGTTTTTCTGACTGAAGTCAGACATAAATTAATGGCGAAAGACAAAGAGCTTGCTAAGGAGAAGAACGAAATAAATGGAGAAAAGAATCTGACTGCGGTAGCCACGGAACAGCTTCTTAAGATTATAGATACCACACTTTTAAAATGCTATCTGCAGGTAAAACACGAAACAAATGCATGTCTGAAACAAATTTCTCGCAAATATCACACGAACGTTCTAAATAGTGAAATGTGAATTTTGTCTCGCAGACCACCGATGCTTTGGTAGCGCCTTTACTCAGACTGAATCACTGTCACTTGGCAGAGGCTGAGAAAACTTTGCTAATGCATCAGAAATATCCAGAGCTTATTATACTGTATCAAACCAAAGGGCAACACAAGAAAGCGCTGGAACTACTCGAGAAGCACGCGAAAGAAAACGATTCTAGTCTGAAAGGCACCGAGAGAACTATACAGTATTTGCAACATCTTGGCAAGGATCACATGGATTTGATTCTGAAGTTTGCTGGATGGGTTTTAACGGAGGATCCTGAACAAGGCTTAAGAATATTTATGGAAGATATACAGGTGCCGCAAAACTCTTTTTCTGTTTTATTCACATTTGAGACTTGTTGTGCATGTACTTTTTGCTCGCAGGAAGTTGAACATTTACCCAGACCAAAGATATTGGACTATCTTCTCCGTTTTCACAAGGACTTGGTGATACAGTACCTGGAACATGTGGTACACGTTTGGGAAGACACCAATCCGTTATTCCACAACGTGTTGATACACCAGTACAAGGAAAAGTGTCTGGCCTCTATGAATCAAAACGCAACGCCGGCGGAAAAGGAAGCCTCGCAACACATTCGGCAGAAGTTGCAACAGTTTCTGGAGAAATCGCCGTATTACACGCCAGAAACGATATTGGTGCATTTCCCGTTTGACAGTTTGTTCGAGGAGCGTGCGATTATACTTGGCCGACTCGGCCGTCATCAGCAAGCCATATCGATATACGTCAGTCTCCTGAACGATATACCGCGTGCAATACAATATTGTCAAAATGTATATACCAGATATCAAAGTAAGTGGAGTTAAAATATTAATTGTTTATCGTGAATATGTCAAGATAACGTAATTAGTTTAACGTTTCAAGATCAAGATCGCGCGGAAAAACAAAAGCAGACGGACAATGCCGACGAGGTGTACGTTTTGCTGATTCAGCAATTATTGAAACCTGATAACGAGGGGGTTTTAATGGCTGGTAAATGTTAATCCAAACACTGTACTTAGAGACAATTTGTATACGTTTAAACAACGCATCGAAATCGAATATCTTTTATATGTGTTGTTTTATCAAGGTTGTAGTCCAGAAATACAAAGGACGACACAACCAGATTTGGAGATGGCTCTCCGGTTGTTGGAGGAACACGCCTCGAAGATAAATCCCATGAAGGCGCTAGAGGTTTTGCCAGATTCCGTTCCCATAGGTAGAATAAAACACTTCCTGGAAGTCAGTTTGCAGAACAATCTAAACGCGAGGCGGAGAACGCAGGTTCTCAAAGGATTGCTTTACGCGGAACATTTGCAAGTGCAGGAGCAGCGAATGCATTACGAGTCCCAGAACGTTCTCATGACGGAGTTCAACATATGTCCGGTTTGTAAGAAGCGATTCGGAAATCAAAGGTTTGTATGCGACAATTGTTTTATTATTGGTTTCAAAAACGTCACGCGTGAAACATTTTTATTGCAAATTTATTTGCAGTAAAAATTAATATAAATAAACATTGCGATACCGAGCTGTGTTTTTTCTTTCAGCGCTTTTGCGAGATATCCCAATGGCGATATAGTGCATTATTCGTGTCAAGATCGTAAAAGCTAAAGCGGCGAGTGACACACAATTGCACGAGGTCTTCGAGATTGTACATATACATAGTGAATATATCGCTTTTCGACATAGATACGTACACAGATAGATTTCGCAAAGAAATGCCGACACAACATTCACATTCGTAAAGATATCTAATTGCCTGAACAATCTAATTGCTTTCTCAAGAGCGAGGATTGTGTTAGATTATTTCTTCTTTTTTTTTTATTGTATACTTATCGTAAGAAACAACAAGTGTAAATAAAATCTATAAATACTGTCACACCTGTGAAGTTATCTCGAGATATCTCGCACACTTTGTTTCGAAGCGCTCGGTTTAATTTAAAAAAAAGAAAAACAATCGAAATCCCAAATTTGCGAAGCAAACGAGAAGATTTAAGCGAGAGAACGTGTGTGTGTTTCTGATTCAAATTCCGCGAGTTATCGATGCTGAAGCGCGCGATTGGCTGCGCGATCGCGCGCGTGACATTCGAAGGTTGACGCTTGTCAAACTCGGAGAGGAACGTGTTTGTTTCCGGTAAAACGGAATCTTCGGCACGGCAGGTTGGTCTCGTGCAGCGCGCGAAAGAGAGAAACAACCGCGCGTCGCATACATCTGCATAATAATGAGAGAAAGAGTTGCACCGAGCCGAAGTAACGCGGGATGATGGGGCGTGCCCCGCGCGCGGTCCAGAGAATACGAGTAAACAGAACCGATGATGTCATAAAAGCAAATCTTGTATTCCTACGCCGCGCCGAACGGAGTAAGGACAGGTACGTGTGCAAGTTTTTGATCCGCGACGCTGGAGTAAGTTGAAATTTGTATTAATTTATTGTTTGTTATTGCGCGTATAACGTGAGTCGCAAATGAGAAAATGTTGATAATATAAGAACGAAACGAGATCTCCGACATGATTTTTTTTCCCAAAAAGTTGCAAAACTTGAATTTAAGTTGCAAATTTTTTAACAATTGATTTATTTCTCCTCGCAATGTTTGTTGCGTCACATTGAACAAGTGTTCCGAAGGCAAGAACATTTTGTAAAAATTAAGTTTCACAATTAAATCGGTCGCTTTTTTATTACATCCAACACATTTGCAGTTCGAAAGAGTTTACACGGAACGGCGAATTTGTTGACATTTGGCGCGAATTTACAATATTTTCCGAAGCCGAGTTTTCCTATTTGCGCGCATAAGATAAATACTTTTGCGAGAAGTGGTGAAATCGCGGCTCTTTTCCTCGTCCCGCTTTTTCCAATTTTTCGCGCTAGCATAAGCACACGGCGCCGCTTTCTGCGCGAAGGGACTAGCTGCTGCGCGACGGCGTAGTCGCCTTGCGCCGTCGTTCAGTCGGTTGCGCGCCGGTCGAGTGTGCGGACGGGTCGCACGAGTGTCGGATCGTAATTTTTGGTGGTTTTTTTTTGGTGTACACACCGGGTAAAAGAGGGAAGAGATTTTTATGCGAGTTGCGAGACAGGACGGTGCCGCGGGGTGTCCTTACGTGAGGGTAAGTAGCCAATGCCGGTCGGGAGTAAAACGGAACGAGCCGCCGCCACGGTGACGGGTGGATGTAGTGGAGGATAAAAATGGCGTGCGCGCCGCCTTTTAGCATTACCGAACGAGGCACTGTGCGAGCGGCACGTCGCCGGGATTTCTTTCCGTCGTGCCGAAAGTATCGGCGTTCACGTGCCGCAATGAGTCGCGTCGTCGATAACGTCCGTTGTCATTCCGGTTCTGTGTCATGGATCGGCGTCGCGCGGCAGCGGCGGCGGCGGTGGCGGCGTCGTGGTGGAGGAGAATCCTCTGCGTTTAGGAGCCTCCACCGGCATCGATTGCCGCAGCTATCTCGATCGCAACCCACCGCCGCTGGCAAACCGTGTTTGTGTGTACGTGTGTATGTGTGCGGTTTCTCTCCATCTGCGTGCACGCGAATCGTCCGCGGGGAGAAGAAACTTCCCTTGGGAAATTTCTCCCAAGTGAGACACAGGGTGCGTGTCGTCCACGTCGAGGTTTAACTTCTCGCGGGGCGTTGTCGATCGCCCACTTGTCTTTATTTCGATCCGACGACCCCGGTTCGTCATCTCCTCCCGTGTCGTCGTGGCTCTATCGCCCGGCGTCGTTATGTATCGGCCGACTTTTAATTTCCGCCGCGGTGTTGGCCTCCTCCTCTTCCCTCCCTCCCTCTCTCTCTTTCTCTCTCTTTTCTCCCTTCCTCCCGTCCTGCTTCACCGATCGGCCGCTCTCAGCCAGCGGGTTTTGTTCACCTGTCAAGACGACCTATCTGCCGCCGCCGGTGACCCAATTCCCGGCGTTTTCCGCGCCGAGAAGCGCGAATCGAGCAACGTAACGTACATTCGCCGCAGCCGCTGCTCGTAAAGTGTCGCGCGTATCGGCGAAGCTCCGAGAGTGGAGAGGAAGAAAAAACCGGGACGGCGGAAAGCTGTTTTTACAAAATACATACGAGGGGAAGAGAAAGAGCGGGTAGGAAGAAGAGAGAGAGAGAGAGAGAGCGGATGCGAATTGATCAGGATGGGACTTACTCGAACGTGAAGCGGAGAATCGCTCGCGCGTTTCGCTAGCTCGGCGGTGTTAAATTTAAATTGATGTCAATGGGCGTGGAGGGCAAATAAAGCGATCTTGCCGCTTCGATCGAGATAAACTCCGTCCTTGTACCTTACCTGCCTGCAACCTCGTTTGACGTACGTGCCGCGCGAGTAAGGACCGAGATCGGTTCTTGCAGCGGCGCGCGAGATTAGATTTGCTGAATTATCGAGTAGAGAAACGAATTGAAACGCGGATTGATCGATATATGAGTTGATTCTGTGACTTTTATGTGTATTGTCGGGCGAGAGAATGAGCGCGAGAGAGTTATATAAGGATTATCGAGGACCCCGTTATCACGGCGCGTAATCGCGTTAGAGCTCGACGGATCTCTCGGAGAGATCCGACTTTTATTTATTTGAATGTCGAAATAAATTCGACTGTTTTTCCGCGCGTTATCTTCGCTGATTTTTAATTTGCTTAATCGCGAGCGATCGATAAACAGACGACTCGGCGGTAAATTCTTTTACATACGATGTTTCCCCAAAATTAAAACGATGCGAAAATTAGCTCGCAATAACAACTGATCGATAAAGGTATTGCACCGCAGTAAAACAACTGATCGATAGAGGTCAAAGTGGGCAAATAATATCAGTATATGTGCAACTAAGATCAATAATTAATCGTAATATATATAGTTTAATTAATCAAAAAGATATTGTTTAATGATGTATTTAATTATAATGTATTTACGGCTCTAGGTACAAACTAAATCAGAAGAAATAGGACTTTGAAAATCAAACGCCGGATGTACGCGCGAAATATATTTTTAACATTTAAATTAATAAAAAAATTCGAATTGAATATCAATTCTAAAATTATATATCTTTTTATATAAATATTACTTCTTATAGATTTTAGAAATGTTCAATAATAGTAACATATATAAAAATGTTAAAAATTTAAGAGATTTGATATATTTTTTATTAATTAAAGAGAAATCATATAAGATGCTACTTATGTGAATTTTTAAATTGTTATTTTCAATTCGAATTTTCTATGTGTATTAATTTACGTGTTAAAAAGTATGTTTTGCACGCACATCCAGCATTTGGTTCTCAAAGTCCTATTTCTCGATTTAAAATATTTATTTAATATTTTCATTTATTTAACTAATTAAGTTATATCAAATCCATTAAATATTTGTCAATAATAACATTCATGTTTAATACTTTTACTTGGATATGTTATTAAATTCGGAGGATTCTCTTTCAGCTAAACATTATCAAATATTTGTTTCGTAATGATGTCGTGTTTCTATAAACAACATGAATGTTTAATGTTCATGTTTAATTACATTTGACATTTCTGTCCCTCGATAATGAAGGTTTTAAAATATCCTCATTGAGAGACCCCGTGCACTTCCGCTGTTATCTCTATAATAAGGATAAGAGAGATAGATAACATTTCCTGTATATTGTTCGAAGAAGTAAATGAATTATAATCAGTCAGTGTGTAGTCGAGTCTTCCGAGTTTACGGCCATACACTTGGGCCAGCTTTTGATTCGCGCGCAGAGTCTCTTCCCGAGTGCCGCGTCGTTCTCGAAGCGAGTGCGGAAGCGAGTGCGCGCGCGCGCTCGAGCGTGCGTGCGGCGCGTTGCGAGTGCTGCAAGGGTGGAAGAAGAAGCGCGCGTATGCGCGCTATTTCGGGAGTACACGCAACGACGTTAACTTGTCAAGGAAGTTCAAATCCCGAGAAGCGAAGAAGAGATTCGTTTTCGAGAAAATTACAAGCGCGATTTGTGATCCGATCACTGAATCCTCTCTTCTGAATTCGCTTACGTTTGCGCGCACAGAAGGCGTTGTTGTTTTTGCCGAGTAATGACCTACTTACTTGGCGATTTCGTCGGACAACTCGATCGCCGATCGGAGCGGCTGCGTTGGCCGAACCGCGGATTAAGAGCGATTTCGTCACGACATCGCGCCGAATCGAGAGCTGAGTCACTCGCCGGTGACTCGAATCGAAACGCCGCGAAATGTTAAGGTCGACGTGTAGCCTGCGTCGACACCGCAAGCAATGTTGCAGTCGTGTGCGTTTCTCTCGTGCGAAATAAATGAGGGAAATAACCCCGGAAAGTGGCACTTCCGGTTCGGCTTGACGTGAAACACTTGGGTGCGATAATAATTCAGTAAGTTTTTTTTTTGTGTGCCAAAGTCACAGATGCTTCAAAATGCGACGGGCGACGTACGATTGATAAATATCCGAAACGACGCATAGATAGCGACTGCGGTGTCATATTGCCGTTTGTCGTCAGGTTTCATCCTTCAGAAGAACAAAGTCAAACGCTGGCTCATTATCGCGCGTGGTGTTTTGCGTGACAGCTCGCCAAAGCGGTGAGTTTTCATTGAGTGCAACGAAACTCGCACTTTGACTGTTGCGACGATCAAAATTTACGAGTCGGGCTTTTGCCGACTGATTGACGCCAGGTACGGCGCGCGGATCTCCATATTTATATTTCCGAAAAAATGGTTCGGTCGAGAGAAATTTTCAAGCAACTGTACTACGGCGCGTACTACGTGTATGTCTCCGTATTTATCTGTTGTTTATTTTTGTGTTTATTTTCGACGATAGGAATTTAATTTTTCTGGACGGCGTCACCGAGTTTGTCTATTTTCGTGTTTACTAGCATAGAAACCAACAGGGATTTAAAAGATACGACCTTTTAACTCGAATGACGTTTATTATCTTTCGATTTACTCGGTGGGCAATCAATAATCTGTTATATCACTTGACCTTTAACTGAATGGGTATTTTAAAAGTATCTGTCCTGTCGACGTCCTCGACGCAGGTGACTTGATATCAATTCGAAACGGATGTTGTGTTTACAGTTACGTCATGACACAGGCCAGCAGCGGACGCGTACACACGTCTTCGGCATATGTTAATAAGTTAATGGCGGATTAATTGGCCTCTTTATATGTTTGTCCTGGAGATTGTGACGTGCGATGTAACGTCAATTGTTAAATGCGTTCACTTTTTTCAACAAACATCAATCGGAAATATCGGGAATGAATTTTCTTGCGAGATAAATGTAATATCTTTGTTAAGGACACAATGACGAATTATACAAAAAAATAATACACGCATGAATTTTTTTGAGAGGAAGTAGAAATTTTAATTCAAAAATTATTACATGTACTAAAATTTTTGTGTATTTTCACACGTTTAAATAAATAAATAGATTTCGCGCGAACACTTGGCACATTGGCCCGCGCCGACCGAATGAATTTTCGCTAGTTTTTCCGAATTGAAGTCGATTCGAATTTCCATGTCTGTTAATTTACACGTTAAAAAAAAAATGTTACATATTTGCACGTCCATTCGGCTTGTGTCAACTTTAATATTTAGTCAAATAATCACACAGACATGTTATAATATTTCTGTTTGCGTAATTATTGTAAGTAATAACAAGTAACGCGTCATCTCGCCTTGTACTTTAGCAAGGAAACACGGCTGCTCCATTGTTCACCTAATAAATATGCGTATAAAGAGGATCAAAGGTTCTCTCGGATCAGTCGGGTTGCGCGGTATTGTACAGATCGACAATATTGGAACAATGATCGCAAGGTTGTAACTATCAGTGAATGACAATAGTGAGACTGAAAATATCACAGTTGAATATTCTTACTTTAGCGATTGCGTGCGGTTATTATCTGGCACGGAACCTCAACGTAACACACACACAATAACGTAACGTGTCACGTTTATTCGCTTCAGCGAAAGTCCGGGTTTCATTGCACCTCGACACGTGTGATCTACATTTTTTATTTCATTCTCTTTTTTTTACCACGTCGAATGCTCAATGACGTTCCGTGGGAAGTTTCTCTTGCCGCGAGCGTGAAACAGTCGCAAAACACGCGCTAGGAATTGTATACAGTCACCTGTTCGGGTGCGTTAATTAATCAATTTTGATTGACGCGATTGTTCGGTAGACAAGAAAAATTTCGCGCGTTGTAGGAGGGAAAGGTCAAATTCTCTCTCGATTCGTTGCCGCGCGCAAAACCTGAGTAGAAAATGTCACGCGAACAATAAGTTATACAGCACTAGGGAAAGAGAGAGAGAGAGAGAGAAGACAGCTCATACATGTATTATATTTAGCTGAAGTTCTGAGAAGTGTTTGCTCTTCCTCTCTCTCTCTCTCTCTCTCGCTCTTGCGCGTGGATAGTTCGTCTCCCCGACTAAGATCGAGTAATCGGACCGATGCATAATATACGTGACATTGCACCGATCAGGCGGTTCATCTATTTGCTTCTGATGATATCATCATCCCTTTTGTATCGGAGTCATAAGACGCAAGTGTTCGGAAAATAGAAGTCAACTCGCGGAGCGAGTGTTGTTTTTTTTTTTTTTTTTTCACGACGTAACTTGCGCGCGCGCGCGAAACTTGACAAAAAGACAACGTGGGCAACGTGATACGTCAATATTAATTATCGCGCGCACGAAGGTGCAGCGAGGTCGAATTTGATCCGAACATAGATATTCAATAGCACCGCGGAGTTCACGTGTGTGCAGAACAACCGCGTTCGTGCAGTTTTGTAAGAATCGAGCCACTAGTTGCGTGACCCAACGTAAGTGTTTTTTTTTTTTTTATTTGTTTGTTAGCAACCATTACGTTTCTAAATTATTTAACACTGGAACAACCAGAGTCGAGCGCACACCCGCTCTCACCGCACTCGTCGTCAATTAGACCGTGTATTTGAAAAAAACTATTTTGGTTTTAATTATTTGATTTTTTTCATAATATTTTTAAATAGTCTATTGATAAAACGAGCTTCAAATGTGTTTAATATTTCACTTATGTCGCTTGTTTTTTTCTTGTTAGAGCAAAACCACTCGGAACATTTCCTGCAAATAGATCGGTAATTTGAAATCCGTCATTTTTAACAGGTGTGGCGTTGCTTTAGCGCTTGGAGCGATAAGACGTTCGGTTTTTTACTTTCCTGAAACGTGTGATAAGTAACGTTTCCGCAGCCGCAACACCACGTCGATCGATATTTTCCGTTTTACACCTGTTTTCCACGTCGATTCCGCGAAGCGTAACCGCGCGCGCGTTCCTGGAAATCGTTTATTGAATAATCTAATCTCTCTCTCTCTTTCGCTTTTGTCGCACTTTCGGAACGAAAAATACCTGGACGAAGCCTCGGAGAAGATCTCGTTATACGCACGCGACACGTGCGCACGTATCTGATTTTACGGAGTAAAATCTCTCTCCCGTTGTTTTATATCCGAGCCGCTCTCGTCGCGTATCTTCTTTTTTTTGTAGACGAGGCAATCGTGTCGTCGTTCTTTTGCCGACTTAATTACCTGTCTTTGATATCGATTTTTTAATAAGCCGCTTCCGGGTAGGGTTCGATGCAACCTAGTTTCAAGGCGCATTCGGATTATGTATACGCGCAACCTCTCGGTTTTCGAGACAAAGCTTCTCGCACGCGAAACGATTTGCGAGACAATTGTCTCGATAAATGAATTCGATAAATCTAATTAAAAATAAAATAGGTTAAATAACGAAATATTAGAGTGGCATTTATTAAAAAAATAATTACTACACGGGAGGGAGGGAGGGAAACCGTTTTGCTGGAAGATTATTAGCGAGAAGATTATTAATTACTTTATGGTCAGCAATAAAAATTTGCTAAGCCTATTAAATTCGTTGCTTGGCCAACATTTTGTCAGTGAAACAAAACATTCATTAGGCTTAGCAAATTTTTCTCGCTGACCGTGTAGTTTTTTTTTTTCGTGTAGGATATGTAAATATTAACATTAAAAAAACATAACATTATCAATGATTTAAATATTTTTTTAAGTGCTTTTAATTATTAGTTAACTTTGAATTTATAAATACGTTGTAATAATTTTCAGTACTTTTGTAAAATTGTATTCGACATCTAAAAAAGAAATGACGGTCCGCCTGTGTCGGTTAATAAAAAGAGACGAAATTAAACAGATGCTGTCTGATCTTTTCGTGCACGCGCGCGTCAACGTGCACTAAATCATCATCAAGCATTCGACTCTAACTGTATCTCTCCTCTCGTATCCGCGAGATGATGTGATCGTCATTTTATTCTGCTCGGGATTACGTAATCGTTCCGGGCATTTTACGGTTTCGAGTGGTACAATAAGAAGCGGTGCAGAGGAAGGGAAGTGAGGTAACAATATCGGTCAAAGCACCGTTACTCTTTTGCGATTAGATATAGAAACATATGTCGGAGATTCTCGCGAGACAAAATTACACGGCTCTTTTGTTTCTTTTTTTTTTTTTCTACCACGTGTAGAGAAATCGCGCGTGAATTTTTGTGAATGATTCAGTGGGATCGTAACCGAGTATATAGACGTTGATATTAATGTTTTTTAAAACTCCGTTTTGCTCGGCGAGATAAGCTTTTCCACTTTGAAGCTAAAAGCGCTTCGCGCGCGTTGAAAATGTCTCGTCCAAGTCAGACCCGACCAGGCCAGATTAACGCAAATGCGGATGTGACGTAGCTCGCGTATACAGTAACAACTACCGGCTCTCTCCGCCTAGAACAGGGACTTCCATCCGATGTCTCTCTCTCTCTCTCGTTTCAATTAAATGTCTTTTTTTTTCGTGTGATTCGCGAACATCAGTCTTTTCTAATAAGAGAAGTGATAAGGCCAAGCGCTGAATGTATGCGCGCGCGAAATAATTGAAAGCGCAAATTAACACGCAGTATAATTTGAATCAAATTAAAAACTCGAAAACTCATCAGTCTTTTTCCGCTTGTATGTGTTGGAAATCTTTCGATAATTTATCAAAGGCGCGCAGCGTTCGACGTGAAAAAATAAGTCCGATAAAAAATCAAACAGCCTCGCTTATCACGGAAAAACAAGTTTTGCTATTGTACGACCAGCAAGAAAAATTTGTTGAGTCTTTTCGTCAACAAAACAGTTTGTTCGCAAAACTTTGATGAACAGCGAAGTTTTCTTGCTCTGGCCATGTGGCAATTAATTTCTCGTTATTCGAGCAAATCTTTTTTTCTCGTGCGGTAAATTTTAACGTAATTGTGTGCATGTACATTAGTAGTGTGTATATGTTAGATATGAGATAGACATCTGTAGAAGCGAGACGGCAGTTGAAAGATTTCTTTCACGTAATTCACTTCCACTAATTGGCACGTAAAGAATTCAACTGCTTGATTAACACGTTAAAACGCCCATTAGTGGGTGACGGTTTTCAATTCAAGTGAAACAAATTTTTGAAAAGAATTTGCAAGAAATTGTTTATTTCTGTATATTTAATAGCAAACATTTTAAATATATATTATACAATTTATGGCACAAAACTAGTGATTTAAAGGGGACCGTATTCTATTTCGTTCAACGTTTTGTTAATTTGAACGATTATTTCCAGACAACGTTTAAGAGTTTAAAAAGTGAAAAAAAAATTTGTAATTACAAAATTAATTCTCTGTAGAGAATTCGTCGAAGACGATGATGGATTTTGATAGATTAAAAACAACATTGCAGAGAACTTTCGGAAACAGTCGCTAATTAATCGACTTTAACCCAACTCTTCATTTGCATCGAACGATCTTGCGCTAATGAGTTTGCGGGCTGTGAATACCAAGTTCCTTAATTATCGCTCATGTGATGAGCGCCAATGTGTTACGAGAGGCGTAAGATTGATCTTTAAATCGATTAGAACGCCCGACACGTTGAATAGAACAATCGATTAACCGTTTAAAAGGATCAGAGGCGATTTGTTGATAAGTTTGCCGGCTCGAGCGGACGGAACGTACGAATTACTGAAAATTGTCGTCGTCGATGCAAGTTCCGCGATTTATGGGTAGAAATTGTCGCCGAGGTCACTCGGCGGGGTGTGCGATGTATCCACGATTCGACCTAATTCGTTGATCAATTTCGCGGCGCCGCCGGAATAATTGCGAACTTCCCGTCGCGTCCCAGGAAATCGCGCGAAACTTCAGTCTTACGTAATGTTTTTCCGCGAAGATTTCTCCGAGCAAACATACACTCGTGTATGTCTTAATTGCTTGCTTGAAAAATTTAGTTTTCAGAACAGTGTGAGAAGCTGTGACAAGAATCTTAAAAATAAAATTAACTCTCAAGTTACTGAAAAATATCTTTAGAAATGAGAAAAACATAAGTATATAAAACATGTGTATAAATATATATACATATATATATATATATATATATAAATATATCTATATGTGTCGGACGAGATATTACATTATTTATCAGCCGCTTGGACGTCATGTTGCTACATACCTTCGGCGATACGCAATCCTCTCGTTAATACTATTCGTCCGCGGTGATTGTGAACTATTTATAATATTACGATTACACACACATCGTATACAAATATCGCGCACATCTAAACTCGAATTATTCGAACTGTTAACAGCAATTAATTGATAGCCGTGATTTTGTTATTTGCTTCTACAGACAATTGAAAATATTTTTATCTTCGTTTTTTTTCTTCCTTAAAAAAAAAAAAAAAGAAAAAACGTTCTTTATCGAGTTTAACAACTCGTTTGTGTTCGCAATCGGTTTCTAACGTCAATGGGCTTTGTCGCGACCAAGTTCGTTTGGAATTTAAATTTTAAATCGCGAGCATTCTGAAATCGCCTCTCGGCACATCCGCTATTTATAACATCTAAAGCGACGGTTCTTTCATTCCGTAACGTTAACGCGCGCGATTCCGACAAGAGCAACGGAAGCACGTTATACGCGGTGACTCAGCACGAGCGTTTCGTTCTCGATGACACGCGAATGTGTGATGGCAAAATTTATTTTATTCTGGGAGAACCGCGATCCGTTTTAGATCGTCGCGACGTTCGCGCTTGAATTTTGACTCTAATCTCCGTATAATTCACGGTCAAGTAGAGCTCGTCCGTGCCCGAGTACAGCGATCTTTAGCGGACGGCTCTTTCCCGTGCCTCGGCCAAGGAAAGAGCAAACCGAGCCATTCGAAGGGCGTTCACCCCGCGCTAATTCCTCGAATCTAAACACTGTTTCCCATTGTTTAACTTCTTTTCCGTCCTCAAACACATCGAACTCCGAATGACAGACTAGAAGTGAGCATTTAGTTTTCAATATTTACGGATTAAAATAAATGCCCCAATGATCGCGGACGAATGTCTCGCTAGCCGAACGTTAAAGAAACTAATTATAAACAAAATAAATTAAATATATATATAAGATTAAAACACCTAATAATTAAAAATATATCTTGCGGAATACTTGAAACATTGACAATTATTATGATAATTATTTACGTACCTAACAATTACTTTTTAAATAAATGTCCAGTCACATTTATTCTGGACAATTTATTTTGCAGTCGTGAAACATTGAATGAAAGTAAATCACGCTTAGTTTTACGAATAATAAATATGAGACTGCGTGATAATTATAGTTTTCTTTGAAGGAAAACACCTCGTTAACATACAAGTCAAATCGGGGGATCAAAGGCGCGACTGTCTAAAGTGCGAACCATTGAGAAAGTAGATACCGTTCGTTTCTCTGAAACACGTGCTTGCTGCGTGTGTGGATCCGCTATAGTGTAAACCGTCAATCTGTGAATTGTTGACTTCGCACGGTTCGTTGCGAAGACGAGATATCCCGAGTTCTCGAGACATCTCGTTATTGCGAGATGGCTCGCAAAACCAAAGCTACGCTGAGAGAGGGATGCTGCAAACTGGGTCATCGTAAGGGCGTTTACCCACGCTTCACGCCTCCGTGATTCTTCCTACCGATAAAAGTCTGCAACGGCGGGAAACGTTTCCACTGGAAACACAGTTGCGCCAGTGTTAACGGCCTGCGGGGCGGACCCTGCGTCGCATCGCGGTGCATATTTTGCCGCTGAATCCGTGGTTTCAAAACGAATATCCAAGAGACCTAGTATTATTAGACGTTGTTACAAACGCGTTATCATAGTTTGTCCGCAGGTAAAATATAATAATTCGTCGTAGTACTCCTGGACGTAATTATAACGATCTCAAACATTAATTAATTAAGTTCTATCAATATATATATATATATAAACGGTTCTGTTAGAAATCCATAAACTAAATCAAGAATCAGGAGAGTCAAACGCTGGCTGTAGCGTGCAGAAAATATTTTTAACGTGGAAATCAATAAACAATTCGAAGTGAGTAACAATTCTAAAATTCACAAGAATGTTGAATAAAATCTCGTGAATTTTTACAGACGTTTTGCAACGTTTTGATCAATAAAAGAATCGGACGCAAATGTCAGGGTTTACGGGATAAGTATTTAAAAAACCGATTACAGGATCAGAGTTAAAAAAAATTTCATTGCACAAAAGAAGACACCTCGGGCCGAGGAGTCGAGCCCGTATCTCCCGCATTTCGTAATGCGGTAATGTAAAAAATTCCGCGTATTTATTCGCATTGTGTAAAAATAGATTTCGCGCAGCGTTTGGCTCTCACACAGTCCTAATTCCTGATATAATTAAAATCAATCACTCGACGCATTTATAGCCACTTATAGATTTCCGCAAACGTGTCGCCAATATTTTCGCGCGGGTTGCGTTTCGCCGCTAATTAAGACGATTAATTTAAATTGCTGATGCGGCACATATATCGTTTACGCTGATGTTACGCTTGCCGCGTTATCTTATTAAGTTGTCAGATAAAGATTGTGCATTGTCACACGATCGACCGCCATCTCAAGATAATAAGATATCGAGGACGCGACGTTTTCGCTCTATTATTTCGCTCTTTCAACTTAACACCGTCGCCGTGCGACGGTTAAACCTGTGAAACTCTAAAGAGAGACTCTCTCCCGTGACCAATTCTTCCGTTCTTCGCAAGGTTGAAGGTTAAAAAATGCAAGTACATATTAGCTCGTCGCGGAGGGTTCGTGCAGGTGTTCTCGGGTATATACCGTGGAAACCGGCGCCGCGGTGACTCTGGTGGAAAATCAATAATCTGGTCGTTCGTGTGTGCGTGCATGCATGCGTGTGTGTGTGTGTGTGTCTCGTGTTCATCTTACCTTTCGCGCCGGTGTTGCGCGCGGTTGTTCGCTTTACCACGAACGGTCTTTCACTGTCAAAAGACAGATTAGAGGTGCAAACGCGCGCCGCTTTAAGCACACGACTTAATTTACGTGAAGATCAGACGGCGAATTTCTTCTTTTTCCCTATCTACGTCTCTCGGAAACGGGAGTTGAAGATGGACGCTCGAGAAGAAGTCGCACGCTCGGTTGCGCGATTTTGCCGCACCACTTGCACGGCGAAAATATCGTCATCCGTTCGGGTTCGTGACACTTTATAAATATTCTTTGTGAAATTTCATGGAACAAGTTTAAAAGAGAGAGGAGAAAAAGTAACTTTGTAAGAGCGTGTTACGTATTACGAAGACGAGAAGGGGAGAACGCTCTGAAATGTTTATTTTAAGAATTGTCAATTTGTTTATAAATTCTGTTTTATAAACACAACAATAATTTTATTGTGTTTATACAACATTTTATTGCATGTACGACCGCATTTTTTTTTTTTTTTTTTTTTTTTTTAATTACGTCGCTGTAATGTTGCTCTTGTCGTTCTTATTTCGTTTGTTTACTCGCACAATGAGGAGAGGATTTCCTCCCTGCGGCTTGATTTAAAAAACAAGAGAGTTCCTTGCTTCCACGAGCGTTGAAGCAGCGCGCAAAGAATCACGCAGCATATAGAGACCGGGTTTGTTCTCGTCCCGATGCACAACGGAGCTCCTTGTTTTCCATTTTCGCATCAGAGAAGCTTTTAATACACCGGTCGTAATCTCTCGATTAAAAAAAGCAGTTGTTTAAAAACGCACTCTATTAGATGCTCGCGTTCTTTTCCAATTCTTTTAACAACTTCCCCGAAGAGATTTTAATGTGAAATTAAGCTGGCGTTAATATCTGTTTGTTTTAAAATTGGTTTTTAATTGTCCATTTAACAGCACGGAACGTTCGACGAACCGAAATTGTGTGTTTGTGTGTGTGTGTATTACGAAAGAATTACACTTACTCCTCATTAGTCATTCAAAAGTCATCATCACGTCAACAAAAGCCTTTGTTCCAGAAATGTAGCTCGTTCGCCGCGCGTCGACGCTTTTCCCGTTTCGCAAACTTTATGCGCGCTCTTTGCGATTCATATTCATAAATTTATTTTCGTTCTCATAATGGAAGAAACATAAAAAAGAAGCGATCAATACTCTCTCCCTTCAAAAATGCTACTTTTATGCTCGTAACAGAATAACAAATCTAATGACACAAATACGCTGCGTAGAAATAAGAAAAAAAAAATAAATAAAAAAAAAAAAAAAATAGAACATAAACAATTGATGTCGCACTGTGTGTTTCAACTCTTGAGCGTTATATTAAAATTAGAAAGTGCCGTCGGTAAACTTAACCTTCCTCGATTATCGTGTCATTCACTTTGTGATTCATTTCACTCCGCCCACTAGAACACGAAGGCATTAATCCTGCACGTTCTCACTATACCGGCCATTAAATATGACGGCGCTCTCGCGTAATTGCTCTTAATTCATCGTAAGTGACTGTCCAGACATTTAAGAATGTCATTCATGCCCGCGTTTCTTCAGGTTTTCGATGGCCGCCTCACGCATCATCGATTTTATCGCCGAATAATCGATCCGCATCATCACTTCCAACGGTCTCTTTTCAATCGCCAACGGGACTGATATCATCAACGAAAGAGAGAAAGAGAGAGAAACAAAAAAAATTAATAAATTTTATCGCAAACAATTCTAGAAGACGATTTATCGAATTGTTTAAAAATCGCAAAAAAACTTTCGGACTAATTGTGTACACGTTATATTTATCCGACAAAAGATACAGAAAAAAAAAAAACAGTTTTGCAAATAACACAAATTTTTCTACAAGCAACTGAAATGAATTTTCAAAATTGTTTGAATTTGAAATCGAGTTGTGGAAAACCATTTTTATTTACTTTTTTTTAATGAACAAACTCTTTTTTTATTTTTTGAAATAAAACAGCGCAACGATGAGTCTCGGATGAGGCTTGGTAACGATTCGAGAATGTCGATGACGCTGTTTCCTGAAAATTACGATCGCGCACACAAGCACGGTAGAACACACTTTGTAATTCCTTTGCGAGATTGATGCAATCGCAGACACGCTTGTGTCCTGGCTTGTGCGTGAGTTATTTCTCTTGCCGATCTCTTCGGATTCATTATTAAACACTCGGCATATCGGTTTACTGCGGTTTTCCTTGAATTCTTGCGCGCGCGTGTCGAACGTACGCGACATGTGCCGCATTTATAACGCGTGACAGTTGGTGCGTTAAAAAGAAAAAAAATACAGTTATACTGTAATCGCGCGCAGCTGCAGCTGCAGCCGCGCGTCTTGTAACCCGCGTTATCAGTAGTAATAATCAGTAAACACACATACGCACACTTGAGAACGAAACCCTCGTAAATTAGACGAAATGTGCCTAATTGAACGTCCCATTGTGCCGTTCTCTTCTTCTGTGATATCGAATCTCGCTGGCGCGACGATAATTAATCTACGTACAAACGTAACAATCACAATTTTACAATACGAGAACGCGCGCGCAAAATCTCGCCGTGCAGTTATTAAATTATTTTTATAAAACTTGCGAATAAAACGTTATCGGAAAACAAACTTCCAGTAAGCTGCAGAACAAATTCTCTCCCTTTCATTGCTCCGTTTTCTTTTTTTCAATCGATCGCGCAAAAATTAAATCATTATCTAATTTAAGTTTTTATTTTTTCTGCGATATTTTTCCCGTTTATTTCTGAATAAATAAATTGCAATACGTTGCTTAATGTTCGGGGGAGAAATTAGTCGAGAAAATCCGACCGTTCCCCTTTTGTTCTTAATTTGTTCTGCGGATCGAGGACGGTGCATCGCGCCGAATCGTGTGTCGGCGCGAATATTTACCTTCCCGTTAAGTTACCGCCTTCTCTGCGCGGGGCCCGATGGCGCGACGTGTGTGTATTTCGCGTATGTGACATCATTCGCGTGATGTAATCATGGTGAGCGAGGCGGCGGCGCGTCTCCCACGCGCTCAGGCTCTCGCGTTTATTAAATGAATATACAACACACGTACGTGGAGCGCACCGCTCTCTTCTCCATAGGCGCGTACGTTAACAGTATACGCGCGGCGTGCAACCTTCTTGTGTGATATCCGGCGAAACCCGCGAGACCTTGGCGGGTTAACATGGCAATTGCAATTAACGCGACGGTGAGCGAGTCGACGGGAGGGGGGCGGATGGGGAGAAGATTCCGACGAGTATCGGAACAAAAATGGGAAAGGCACGGATTCTCGATGATTAAGATGCTTTATATAGCATGATGAGCGTGAAACTGAAGCTAACCGTGTCCGTCAATCAATGATCCAACGGAGAAGCGAATGACTTTGGCGGAGAAGCCAGAGAAAAACGAAGATAAAATGTAGACAGAAATTAAAAGTTTTATCTCTCTCTCTCTCTTCTTCTTTTTTTTCTCTCTCTCTCGTGTCGTATCGTTTATCGGAGAAACATATTACGTAAGCCGTGTGGGAGTCGATTTGAGCAAATGTGTTTTATATGAAGCGAGCGCTCCGAGAATAAAAAGAAAATTCGATCTGACATCGGATTTATTTGTATAAATCACGCGGTACGGTTTATAATTGATGCAGCTCTCTCCGAAGTGGATTATCAATATTTATCTTCAGATACCGAGGATATAATTTCTTTAGTTCGTGAAGTATCTACTTCTACAAGTGTGTTCCGCGCGCAGCGTGTTAACATGTCGGTTAAGAAAAAGTAGTTGAAAATTATTGGGGGTCGCGAATGGTACAAATAAATTTCATTCTCCTCCGTTGTTGTGCGTGTATTAAAAAAAATTATATAAATCCAAGATTTAATGAAAAAATCTTGGGCGTGGGCGTGTATCCGATACTATCCTGTTATCGGAACTATTGCGCAATATTTGATCTATATTCTGAGCTCTTCTTATTATGTTTACTTAATTATTAAGCATCGCGTATACGTGAAAAAGAGATAAGATTACCTCAGCAGCAGTCTTCTTATCTGTCGTGTAAGTAAAGATTGACCGGCGCGACAACAAGCTGACCGTAGCTCGCCAAGAACACGTTTTCCGCACGGCTCCGCTCTTGCTTACCATTGCAACTACGTGGGTAGCAACGAGGAAGAATTCTTGTGATGATGATTATGTCCCCATTTTTTTTTTCTGTCTGCGTGTGGGTCCTTGTGTTTCCTGGCTCTGTAAGCCTTGCAGCAAAATATGATTTCGAATTGTCCAGTGATGGAGAATTTGCTTTTTCATTGAAAATTTGTTTATTAAAAAAAAAGATTCGAGCGAGCCACCGCGAGATTATTTACTTCGAACTCGCGAAAAGATGAATGTGTCATTGTTTACAGGTGCACCCTTTTTAAGGGTTAAGCAGAAGTGAGCTGTTGGTCCGATTGACAAAATGACGACCGACATCTCGGTGGTGCGCGGGGGTTGGGACCCCACGCTACAACAGGAGATTGTCGACGAGTACGAATACGACGGGGGAAACTCGAGTTCGAGACTTTTCGAGCGCTCACGCATCAAGGCACTCGCTGGTACGAAAACGATTTCGCGAATCTTGTCGCTCTTTTATTCGTTCTTTTATTTTCCTTTATCGCAATTGCGTAATTACATTTTTAAAAAAACTTTATAATAAATAATCTGTTTCGTACATATTTGAACACTAGTTATCTACGAGTGTGATAAGATCGAGTTAACAATTACATAATTTGACACGTGACACGTTAATTTCTAGTAACAATTTAAATTGCATACAGACTATAGAGATATAAATCCACGTTTAGAAAATTGTGCGATCAAGCTATCAACCAACAACCACATCCTTTTGATAATCGCTTTAAGAATTTGATAACTCAGCACTTACAAGCAGTTGCTTGTCGGACTAGATTGTGTGTAGTCGAGATATACGTAGTCGTAAAATAACTAACGTGCAAAAAAATATAAATGTAAACGTCAGCTCGTAATTAGCTTGATTAAAGCAATGTTAATTAGCCGAGAACAAAGACAACAATAAAATACGTTAGAATCGCAAATTGTTAACTTCGAGAATGGACTACTTTGATAAAATTGTGTTCGATCTTCGAGGTATATATTTAAAAAAAAAATGTTATTCGAATAATATTTAAAACTCATTTATTAGTAGTTGAATTTAAATGTAAAAAAAAAAAGGAAAACGGTCGATTATTGAATTATTTTTAAAATCAACATTATGCGCCGTATTCGATTATCCTCCATATGACCTTCTTCACCAGGTGAGCGTGAATTAGTGCAAAAGAAGACTTTCCAGAAATGGGTCAACTCCCACTTAGTCCGATGTTCGTGCCGAATCGGCGATCTCTACGTCGATCTGCGGGACGGCAAGATGCTGATACGACTCCTGGAGATTCTGTCGGGTGAACGTTTGCCGCGCCCGACCAAGGGCAAGATGCGGATCCATTGTTTGGAGAACGTGGACAAGGCGTTGCAGTTTTTGCGCGAGCAGAGGGTACATCTGGAGAACATGGGATCCCACGACATCGTCGACGGGAATCCGCGTCTGAGTCTCGGTCTCATTTGGACGATAATTCTGCGATTCCAGATCCAGGACATAACGATCGAGGAGACGGACAATCAGGAGACAAAGTCCGCCAAGGACGCTCTGTTGTTGTGGTGTCAGATGAAGACCGCGGGCTATCACAATGTGAACGTGAGAAATTTCACGACCTCGTGGCGGGACGGTCTGGCGTTCAACGCGATCATACACAAACACCGTCCGGATTTGATTCAGTTCGAAAAACTGTCCAAGTCGAACGCGATCTATAATCTCAACAACGCGTTCAACGTCGCGGAGGACAAGCTCGGTCTCACGAAGCTACTGGACGCCGAGGACATATTTGTCGATCATCCGGACGAGAAGTCCATCATTACGTATGTCGTCACTTATTATCACTACTTTTCGAAGATGAAACAGGAGACCGTGCAGGGGAAACGAATTGGCAAGGTTGTCGGCATCGCGATGGAGAACGATCGTATGATTCACGAATACGAGAGTCTTACCAGCGACCTGCTGCGATGGATCGAGGCTACGATCGAGGCACTCGGTGACCGCAGGTTCGCTAATTCCCTGGTAGGCGTGCAATCGCAACTGTCGCAATTCTCGAATTATCGTACAGTGGAAAAACCACCGAAATTTGTGGAAAAAGGCAATCTCGAAGTGCTGCTGTTCACACTGCAATCGAAGATGCGCGCGAACAATCAGAAACCGTACACGCCCAAAGAGGGCAAAATGATATCCGACATTAACAAGGCTTGGGAAAGATTGGAGAAAGCTGAACACGAGCGAGAACTGGCACTACGCGAGGAGCTGATTCGGCAGGAAAAATTAGAACAGTTGGCAGCCAGATTCAATCGAAAAGCCAGCATGCGCGAGACGTGGCTGTCGGAGAATCAGCGATTGGTAGCGCAGGATAATTTCGGTTTCGATCTCGCCGCTGTGGAAGCCGCCGCGAAGAAGCACGAAGCTATTGAAACCGATATCTTCGCTTACGAGGAGCGCGTACAGGCCGTTATGGCGGTTTCGCAAGAACTCGAAGCAGAAAACTATCACGACATCGAGCGCATTAACGCTCGCAAGGACAATGTGCTGCGATTATGGAACTATCTTCTGGAATTGCTTCGCGCCAGGCGAATGCGTCTGGAGCTGTCACTCCAGCTGCAACAAAACTTCCAGGAGATGTTGTACATTTTGGACAATATGGAGGAGATCAAGATGCGACTGTTGACGGACGATTACGGCAAGCACTTGATGGGCGTGGAAGACCTGCTGCAAAAGCACTCTCTTGTCGAGGCGGATATCAACGTGCTCGGTGAGAGAGTTAAGGCTGTCGTTCAGCACAGCCAGAGATTCCTAGAGCAGGGAGAAGGCTATCGACCTTGTGACCCGGGCATTATCGTCGAGCGCGTTCAACAACTGGAGAACGCGTACGCCGAATTGGTCCGGTTGGCAATCGAGCGTCGTACCAGGCTCGAGGAATCTCGTAAGCTCTGGCAGTTCTATTGGGACATGGCCGATGAGGAGAACTGGATAAAGGAGAAGGAACAGATCGTGTCCACGGGTGACATCGGTCATGATCTTACGACCATCAATCTGCTGCTGTCCAAGCACAAGACTCTGGAAAATGAGATACAATCGCACGAACCGCAGTTGATGTCAGTCGCTGGAGTCGGCGATGAACTTGTTCGACAACAACACTTCGGCTCAGATCGTATTCAAGAAAGACTTCAGGAGATTCTCGCCATGTGGAATCATCTGCTAGATCTGGCAGCTTTCAGGAGGAAGCGACTCGAAGAAGCGGTCGATTATCATCAACTTTTCGCGGATGCTGATGACATAGATATCTGGATGTTAGATACTTTACGACTCGTGTCGTCGGAAGACGTTGGTAGAGACGAGGCGAACGTGCAGTCTTTGTTGAAGAAACACAAGGATGTTACGGACGAACTTAAGAACTACGCGACTATTATCGATCAGCTTCACCAGCAGGCGACCGCGCTGAACGAGCGGGACGCGAAATCGCCCGAAGTCTTGGAGAGACTGACGTCAATAGATAATAGATACAAGGAGCTCCTTGAACTGGCGAAATTACGTAAGCAGCGATTGCTGGACGCGTTGTCGTTATACAAAGTGTTCAGCGAGACTGACGGAGTCGAGCAATGGATTGGCGAGAAAAACAGAATGCTGGACACGATGGTGCCCGCCAAGGACATCGAAGACGTCGAGATCATGAAGCACCGCTACAACGGCTTCGAGAAGGAGATGAATGCAAACGCGTCCCGCGTCGCTGTCGTCAATCAACTGGCTCGGCAGTTGCTGCACGTCGAACATCCGAACTCAGAACAGATAATCGCGCGACAGAACAATCTCAATCAGAAATGGGCCGAATTACGCGAGAAAGCCGAAAACAAGCGCGAGGAACTCAACTCCGCACACGGTGTGCAAACGTTCCACATCGAGTGTCGCGAGACCGTGTCTTGGATCGAGGACAAGAAGCGTATTCTGCAGCAGACCGACAGTCTGGAAATGGATCTAACCGGCGTGATGACGCTGCAGCGCAGACTGAGCGGCATGGAACGCGATCTAGCGGCCATTCAGGCCAAATTGGACGCTCTGGAGAAAGAAGCGGAAGTTATACAGAAGGAACATCCGGAAGAGGCGGCCGTGATACGCGAGAGAATCGCTCAGATTCATCTGATCTGGGAACAACTGACGCAGATGCTGAAGGAGCGCGACGCCAAGCTCGAGGAGGCCGGCGATCTGCATCGGTTCCTGCGCGATCTCGATCACTTCCAGGCGTGGCTGACGAAGACGCAGACCGATGTCGCCAGCGAGGACACGCCGACCAGTCTTGCCGACGCCGAGAAATTGCTCACGCAACATCAGAATATCAAGGAGGAGATCGACAATTACACCGATGATTATCAGAAGATGATGGAATACGGCGAGAGACTGACTACGGAAGCCGGCGACGGCGACACGCAATACATGTTCTTGCGCGAGAGATTGAACGCGCTCAAAATGGGCTGGGAGGAGCTGCATCAGATGTGGGTAAATCGTCAGAATTTGCTGTCCAATTCCTTGAATCTACAAGTGTTCGATCGCGATGCACGTCAGGCGGAAGTGTTGCTGTCGCAACAGGAGCACATCCTCGCCAAGGACGAGACACCGGCGAATTTCGAGCAAGCGGAACACATGATCAAGCGACACGAGGCCTTCATGACCACTATGGACGCCAACGACGAGAAGATCAATTCGGTCGTGCAGTTTGCCGGACGTTTGGTCGATGAGGGACACTTCGCGGCCGATAAGGTTAAGAAGAAGGCCGAGAATATAAACGAACGTCGACGAGTTAATCGCGAAAAGGCTAATCAACTTATGGAGAAACTCAAAGATCAACTTCAGCTGCAGATGTTCCTGCAGGATTGCGAGGAACTCGGCGAATGGGTGCAAGAGAAACATATCACCGCCCAGGACGAGACTTACAGAAGCGCGAAGACCATCCACAGCAAGTGGACTCGTCATCAAGCGTTCGAGGCGGAGATCGCGAGCAACAAAGACCGTCTGCAACAATTGCAGCAAGCCGCGGACGAATTGATACAACAGAAACCGGACCTAGCCGAGATAATCAAGCCAAAAGTGGCCGAACTCGCGGAACAGTTTGTCGAATTGGAAACTACAACTCACGACAAAGGCGAGCGTTTGTTCGATGCCAATCGTGAAGTATTGATACATCAGACGTGCGACGACATCGATTCTTGGATGAACGAGCTGGAAAAACAGATAGAGAGCACCGATACCGGTTCCGATCTCGCGTCCGTGAATATACTGATGCAGAAGCAACAGATGATCGAGACACAAATGGCGGTGAAAGCGAAACAGGTTACCGAGCTGGACAAACAAGCGGAACATTTGCAGCGCACGGTGCCCGACGACAAGATGGAGGAGATCAAGTGCAAGAAGGAGAAGGTCGCCCAGAGATTCGCTCAGCTCAAAGCGCCGCTCATCGATCGCCAGCGGCATCTTGAAAAGAAGAAGGAAGCCTTCCAGTTCCGACGTGACGTCGAGGACGAGAAACTGTGGATCGCGGAGAAGATGCCGCAGGCAACCAGCACCGAATACGGAACCTCGCTGTTCAACGTGCACATGTTGAAGAAGAAGAATCAGTCGTTACGCACCGAGATCGAGAATCACGAGCCGAGAATCAACTTGGTGTGCAATAACGGACAGAAATTGATCGACGAGGGTCACGAAGACAGTCCCGAGTTCCGAAGGTTGATATCCGAGTTGACGGAGAAGTGGCGCGAGCTGAAGGACGCGGTCGACGATAGAAACAAGCACCTGCTGCAGAACGAGAAGGCGCAGCAGTACTTCTTCGATGCTACCGAGGCCGAATCGTGGATGAGCGAGCAGGAACTTTACATGATGGTCGAGGATCGCGGCAAGGACGAGATCTCCGCGCAAAACTTAATGAAGAAGCACGAGTCACTGGAACACGCGGTCGAGGATTACGCGGACACGATTCGCCAGCTCGGCGAGACCGCCCGGCAACTTATAAACGATCAGCATCCGTTGGCCGATCAGATCGCCGTGAAGCAGTCGCAAGTCGACAAACTCTACGCAGGTTTGAAAGATTTAGCGGGCGAGCGACGCGCCAAACTGGATGAGGCACTCCAGTTGTTCATGCTGAATCGAGAAGTCGACGATCTGGAGCAGTGGATCCAAGAGAGAGAACTGGTCGCCGGTAGTCACGAGTTGGGTCAGGATTACGATCATGTGACCTTGCTGTGGGAAAGATTCAAAGAGTTTGCACGCGATACCGAGGCGATCGGTTCCGAACGGGTGGAAGCTGTGAACGGCATCGCCGATTCTCTGATCAGCGCCGGTCATTCCGACGCGGCAACCATCGCGGAATGGAAGGACGGTCTGAACGAGGTCTGGCAAGATCTGCTCGAACTGATCGAGACCCGCACGCAGATGCTGGTGGCAAGTCGCGAATTGCACAAGTTCTTCCACGACTGCAAGGACGTTCTCAGCAGAATCCTGGAGAAACAGAACGCCATGTCGGACGAGCTTGGACGGGACGCCGGTTCCGTGTCAGCTTTGCAACGTAAGCACGCGAATTTCATCCAAGATTTGTCGACGTTGCAAAGCCAGGTGACGCAAATCGAAGAGGAATCCGCCAAGCTGCAGGCGAGCTACGCAGGCGATAAAGCACGGGAGATCACCAATCGCGAGGCCGAAGTCGTGGCGGCGTGGAACAACCTGCAGTCACTGTGCGAGGGCAGACGAGCCAAGTTGGAGGATACCGGCGATCTCTTCAGATTCTTCAATATGGTCAGAAATCTGATGATTTGGATGGACGACGTTGTTCGCCAGATGAACACGTCCGAGAAACCGCGCGACGTTGCCGGTGTCGAATTGCTGATGAACAATCATCAGAGCTTGAAGGCGGAGATCGACGCCAGGGAGGATAATCTGATGGCGTGCATCAATCTCGGTAAAGATTTGCTGGCTAGAAATCATTACGCTAGCGCGCAGATCAAAGAAAAACTGGCAGCTTTAACCGATCATAGAAACGCGCTCTTGCACCGATGGGAAGAACGTTGGGAGAACTTGCAACTGAGTAAGTTTATAAAAGAAAAATTTATGAAGTCGTAAAAGCGAATTTTGTCATTTACATTTTTGCGCGACATTTTCTCAATACTTTTTTCTTTTTGCTTGCTGTAGTTTTGGAGGTCTATCAGTTTGCTCGAGACGCAGCCGTTGCCGAAGCGTGGTTAATCGCTCAAGAACCATATCTTATGAGCCAAGAACTTGGCGTGAGTAATCACATCGTTTTGTTCCGAGATTCTCGATCGGGCGGAGATAAAAGCGACGTTGCAAACTTGTTTTTTTTTTTTTACAGCATACTATTGACGAGGTGGAAAATCTGATCAAGAAACACGAAGCTTTCGAGAAATCGGCAGCTGCGCAGGAAGAAAGGTTTAGTGCCTTGCACCGACTGACTACTGTGAGTAATTCGACAAGTATTGAAAATACTTTTACCGCGGGAATGAGCTATTTAAAAAAAAAAGACAATAAAACGCTCAATATTCTCTCGTTTCTTCTGATGTGCAGTTCGAGTTGAAAGAATTAAAACGACGAGAGCAAGAAAGGGAGGAAGAAGAGAGACGGAAGAAGGAAGAGGCGGCGGCGGCGGAGGCTGCGCGTTTGGCGAAGGCAACACCCGTTACTAGTCCGGATGAACCATCCAGTGAAAGGTAATTGTACAATTTGTCTCACGACAAACTTGTGTGTGTGTTGCGCACTGACTTAATGATATTGAAATGTTTTTGTTTGCCACAGAGCTGACGTTGACGGAGCAACGAGTGGAGAACGCGGGGAAGAGGAAGGACACGGTAATAAAAATCTTCACTTGACAAATTACACTCTCTTACGGTATATACTAATATCGAAACTTTACATCGACGACTTATCCGCATCTTTCAATTTCACTTACGGTTTTTTTGCATTTGTATTTGAAGATGCCAATGTTGAATAACCGATTGGTACGTTTAATACGCACATCTGAAACAAATAATATAAATCGCGTGCTTTTTCTAACGGGGAGTCTGTGCGCGTTTGTGTAAACTTTGAGATTTAGGGGGTGGCTAAATATAATCGCGAGGGTAGTTTAAATCTAGATATTCAAAGACAGTCACACAGTGTGTCTTGCTTCTCCCGTTATTTCTGATGATAATAGAATTCTCGCGGCATATAAAAAATTTGACAATAATTCTGGCTGGCTAATTACGAAAATTTATGGTATTTGTTTGAAAAAAGCATGACATCGCTAACAGCACGTTTATATGTTTGCCTTCTCTTCCCTCCCCTCGCCTATTATCGTTCCGATCCATGTTCAAAATCCTTCGTGTCCTCGATCACATCTCGTCTCTCTCTCTCTCTCTCTCTCGTCCTCTCCTAAATGCACCCTAAAATGCGGCACGGAATGCACGAACCGCAGTGGCACATCGCAAGGCTTCCACACGTACACCGCAGCCTCAAGACAAGCCCAAAGAAGGTGAGTGTGTTTCGCGCGCAAAATGCGTGTATAAAATATTTTTGTATGTATGTATCAAAAACCGTAAGAACTTTTTACGGTGTTCGCTACCTCAAGTGTTTCAAAAACCAGGAGAGGGAATTCTTAATACATTTATACAATAAGTCGCATAAGTTTTTCCATAGCTTCTCTGAACTGGTGACGGACGGATAACCCTCGCAACAGTACATCTAACTCGACGTTATAGCTTTCTGCCACATCGAAATTCACGTTAGCGTTAAGTCAGTCATTGCATTACACCGTAATCTGCGTCTTTCAGCCTGTATTTATAGCGACGTCGCACCTATCGCTCTCGCCCACACGAATCACCGTTTATTCGCTTCTGTTCACCTTTTTTTTTTTTCTCTCTCTCTAGCAGGTGATGGCCGTTACCCGAGGTGTCGCCTGACGACATCACAATTATCTCGTGAACGATATAATGTTTCTTCTTTTCTTTTTTTTTAATCTCATATTTGTATAATATACTTGCACATTAACGCTCGAGCAAACCGGAGTAACGCACGAAGAGACGTCGAGCAAAATTCTAATTGTGTACAGTCGTGCTAATCCATGATGTGTTGCGAACTCATTTACACTCATGCTGCCGCTCTAGTAGGTACTACATTTGAACTCATTTTCATCGTACGATCGATCTTGATAATAGACGGTGCTTAAGTATCTTGTTAGAAGGTAAGCGCATTCGAGATCTCGTTCGTTTTCAATTGTAAAAGCACGAGATGTATGTTTTTCTGTTTATGTCATGTATGTATGTGTATGTGTGTACAGGATGTCTGAAAAATTTTGACACAGTCAAAGATAAATTCAATCTGAACAGAAAAGTTATTTCATTTTGCATAAGTTACTAATTAATGAATAGTTAATTAATGAAAAAAAAAATTAATTAATGAATATGAGCCAATAAGCGCGTAGGAAAGCAATGGTCCGAACTTTACAAATTGTGTAATTTTTAGTTGTAACAAAAACTGACTTATGCAATGCTCTGAGAAAAAAAATCATTCGCTCCTACTATCGTTTCCCCATGCGCTCATTGGCTTTAATTAATTAATTAATAATTGCAAATGATAGGTGACTTATTATTAATTAATTAATAATTTTGCAAAATGATAGATGACTTTTCAGATTCGCTCGATCTGTCTTCACACTTGGGACAATTGACACAGTGTCAAAATTTTTTTTAGACAATCTAGATATATAATGTTTCCTCGCGCGAATATTTGGATGGTTATACCGCTGCTGTAAGTGATCAGATGATTGGTTTCGATTGTTTCAATGTTCTTGCGGTCTGTCGCAAGGCGCATTATAATATTGTCGCCCCATTGCGAAGCAACAATCCGTATAACCGTGCCTGAATATCGCGCGCGCGTTAACACGCAATCAATGCGCGACTAAAACCTGAAAAAGTAATAAACAGCATGATTTTGTGATTGGTGTGGTGTAGTGCATGCACAAAAACCTAGGCAACTGTCTTTCCGGGAAGGAGAAGGGATCCCTCATGTCACGCCAACTTCTGCCAAAACTCCGCCGTACGGTCCTCGCACACCGACAAGTAAGTGTTTCAACACGTTACATCTGTGTATATTAATTCATTGAAACAATTTATTAATATCTTTTGTTTTACGTGTTTGTACATTTATTTATACATGTGATGCAACAATGTCATCGCGATTATTTTATTAATTTAATTAAGAATTAATTCAAAAATTAAAATTAACTTAATTACGAATGTGAGGAACGTCGCAGGTGCGAAATTGCAATTAGGTTGTGTCGAAATATCGCGACTCGTCTCCGGAAGAACTCGCGGCCGTGTTCAGCGGTCCGTAGGGGCACACGCTGCCGTGTTCGTCCGCGTAACAGCAAAGTTTTATCACTCGCAGAACTTCGTCCACCGACCGCGGCAAATTCTCGTCGTTTATCGTCACGTGGCGTATGATCTGTTGCCTGTCCATAACGAACAGAGCTCTGTAAGCGGTTCCTTCGTTTTCGTTCAGCACGCCGTAGGCTCTCGCTATCTCGTGATTCCTGTCGGCGAGCAGCGGAATTCTCATCTCGCCCAAACCCCCTTGTTTCCGCGGTGTCATCACCCACGCGAAATGCGCGTACTTGGAATCCGTCGAGACAGCCACCACTTCCGCTTCTGTTATTTTTTTTTTAAGATGGAAGTATTGGTTTTTTTTTTTTTTAATCTCTCTCCTCGTTCTTACCTTCTTGTGGCATCTTTTAAAGTTCTTACCGAGAGCTCGGAAATCGGCGATGCGATCGCTAAACTGAATGATCTCGGTTGGGCACACGAACGAGAAGTTGCAGGAGTAGAAAAGAAGCGCGAGATATTTTTTCGCGTAACTCCGCGACGACAGTTCTTGCATCTTCGCGTCTATTACCGCGGCGCCCGACCAGGGTGGAGCGGGCTGCGTCACCATTGGCACGAGATGCATCTGCGGCGTGCGCGGCTTCTCCGATCTTTCCGCGCAAGGACACGAAGGACGAGAGTCCATTTTCGAACGTAATAATATTTTTAACGCTCTCAACCGTGTCTCAGTTTAATACCGCGTCGCGGTTATTCTCACGTAAAACGTTTATTGTTGCGCGTGTATGCAATCTTGCACCACGCTGATTTTTTGCTCTCGTCTTTCACATTTACGGTTATAAATAATTTACAACAGTTCGTTGTCAGATTACTTCACACGATATAAAAGGTGTAGTTGCGCGGTACACGTAAAATAAATGACGAGTTTATCGTTCGGTGATAAAAACTATAGTCTATCTAGAGAGAGAGAGAGAGAGATGACAAATAAAATAAAAAACATTGAGCATTTTTAATTATTTCGATTATTTTGTAGAAATTATATAAACACTTTGCAGTAAAATTATTCGCGAAACAACGCGTCGATGATTTCCGTCGCGACAAATTGAAGTTCTTGCATGAGCATGTTGCATGGGTAAATCCTCGTGTGTGTTCTCTACAAGTAGTTAGAGGGCATGGAAAAAAAAAGAAAAAAAAGAATTAAAAAAGTGGCGAGTGTATACGTGCGTAAATGGGAGACTTGGGTTAGAAACAAATTGTTTACCCGATCAATTCTCTGCTACAAGCTAAGTGTCGCGTACAGAGTAAGTAGCTAATAAATGTTGTGTGTGTTACGTTTACGTCGTTAAGCTCCGAAAGGAAGCGGTTCCGAGTCTGGTCCTTTAAGGCGTAAGGAACGAAGCCGCAGCAAATCGCCGTTTAGGAGCTTCCGTTGGAGAAAATCCGCCAAGTCGCCGAGTTTAGATCGCAGTGGCGTGAGTGACGATGAGCACAGCATTCCCGGTAAGTGAAGAAATGAGAAACCACGATCAAAAACAAAAAAAAACCACAAGACTAGTTAGATCTATTCGCCGATATTCGCACATGTCGATCATCGAAATTTAATTGTTCGCTCACTTTTTTTTTATCTTATTTTTCTACAGCGAAAAAACGGACGGGTTCATCTCGACGTCTAAATAACCGACGACGTTGCCACTCGATAATCAAAAATTACGTACGATATTTGAACAACATGTGATGATTTCTAACGTGCGATCGCATTCTCCACGTTCTCAAAATTCTGATTGTTTCAATAATTTATTACCACTATGACATATCATGGAAGTCAGAATTTTGTGTGTTTACATCAGCCATCTCTAACTGTACTAACAGTTAAAATAAGTTAATTTCGAATGTATGTACGTTTTCAAGAGTTATATCTACAGATCGAAGGAGATCATCGTGAGATACAATATTTCGTAGCGGACTCTCAGAAACTAAATTGTGACCTGACTAACGACTGGACGAATCATTGAGACGATATTTAAATCGTATACATATGTGTGTGTGTGTGTGTGTGTGTTGTATATTTGATTTGTTAAAACGAACTTTTGAACGTACACATCGAACAATGATATTAGAATTATAAGGAAAATAATAAGCATTTTGCGTTGGGCGGAGTATATCTCATCGAATGCATGTTACTAACCTTTGTAATAACAATGCGATAACAAGATCGTCGTTGATTATTTGCAGCTTTGACATTTTGTCCGAGGAGCAAGGGGTACAGGCTGGCCGTTGCTCTCTTCGTGTGCATAAATGCGCTTACAATACATTACACCCGAGAGGGTTCTTCTTTTGTAGAACATTTTTTTCTCAAGGAAAATAAATCACAGATAATAATCAGCGCGAAAAAAAAACCTTTTTGCAGAGCAACGAAGTCCCAGCGACGACGAGTTCGAGGGACCGTTGCACCGGAAGCACGAGTGGGAGAGCACGACGAAGAAGGCGTCCAACCGCTCCTGGGACAAGGTGTACATGGTCGTGCGTGGACAGAATCTATTTGTATATAAAGACCAGAAGTCGTACAAAGCTTCGCCCGATCAACCGTACAAAGGAGAGGCACCGCTCGACTTGCGAGGCGCGACTATTACCGTAGCGAGTGATTATACTAAGAAGAAACATGTCTTCCGAGTCAAGTAAGCAACTCTCTTTCTCTCTCCGGGTCTCCGATCAATAAATATTGCGCGACTGACACGAATGTGTATTTCTTTTTACAGGTCGCAAAGCGGATCCGACTTCCTGTTCCAGGCCAAAGACGATGCCGAAATGAACGACTGGGTGTCCGCGTTAAATCAAGCGGCACAGGGAACATCAGGTGCAAGCACATCCAGAGCTCACACTCTGCCCGCTCCTACACAAGCCGAAACCAAGCGGCGTAGTTTCTTCACTCTCAAGAAAAAGTAAGTATTTGAGAATTGATCAGGAAGAAGTATTCGTTTAATTGTGTGTAATTGTCGTACACATTTAAGAGACCAATGATGTGAGAACCTTAAACTTAAATAAATTCTGAAAATTCTACACAGTTGGAAAATGAAAATATATATATTCTCTCTTGTATCTTAATATTTTGAAAATCTCTAAAACTGACTTATAGTGTGATAATTACGACCATTTATATATGATGAAAATTGTTAAGTTTTGCAGCATATCGAATTAAGACGTGTACCGTTCTTGTGTACATATAAGGTGTGCCTGTTGTTTTATTATTATTTCACTTCGCTCTTTCGAACACGTTCGAAGATGAATCTGAATAGAGAATATTCTGTTAGCAATAAAAATATACGCGTTATCATCGTCATCATCATCTTCTTCCATTACTTCACTCTCTTAACATCCTTCATTTTCTTCTCATCCCTTTATATTTCCCATTAACTTCTCCTCTTTCGAGAAATAAAAATGTATTTTTCCAATAATGGATCTTCATCATATTTTTCATGTATCACAGTTCACTTAATCGTAACACGATGGCCGATCTTGGCCGAGAACATTGCACATCAACATTATCATTCTCGAGTGACGGACGATCATCTTCTCGTTTTAAGCGTAAATTCGAGAGAGAGATATGCGCCCTCACTCCTTGATACGAAACTTCCACTTCATCGATCCTATCGCATTCGATCATATTGCATTTATCATATTTTAGAAAAGCCAAAAAGTAGAAAGCGAAACCAATGAACGTATTGAACAGTACACAATTGGAACAACATTTAGAAATGCGGTGAGTCGCACACTAATCCTAGATCATTTTTTACCGTCGTAACTTACTTATTGCACGAGTAATCGATCGTCATTCCGTTTATTTATTTATTTTTTTTTAATTTATTTATTTACACAATTTTTCGTTATCATTAGCTTTTCTGGGAAATTCAACAGGAATGTTCTTCCAATTGTGAATGCGGAATGATTACGTGAATTTTCTCTGAAAACGAGAACATTTTGATGCGTAGAGCTTCTGTGTTTCATATAATAATTTTGTAACATTGTTTCGAATTCGCAAATGTGACAACGTAATAATCGAGAAAGTTTTTTTTTTTTCTATCACGTAAAAGTTTCCATAGATGTGTGATAAAGATTCTCGCCGCGCGTTACTAACAAATATATATGAAACGCACGTTGTGTCTCTACATCACATCAATATCTACTTTCATTAAATCATCATCATCGCTTATTATTCGCATATATTATCGCTCTTTTAGTTTGAATACTTTTTTTTTTATTTCGCATTTAAAAATAGTGTGTTACGTAGCTATATATAATCATTGTGTATCATTGTTAAATTCTATATTGTAGCTATATATATATTTATCTTCTATCACCGCTTCTGACACCGTCATTTATTCGTCACGCTTTTTCTGCTATCAGAATATTCCCCAGGAACTTTTATCGTAGAAGTAATTGACTGGCCGACGCATCTCAAATGCGTACGCATTTCACAACATGTGACTCCTCAACGACGGAGCACTTGATATAGTTTTTACGTATTTATTGTGTATAAATATGTATCGAGATATAGCGTTGTTCTTACAACATACAAAAAAATTGGCAGTGGCTGTGTAAATAAGATTTAGAAAATACAACGTACACTTACTTTCAAGTTCTTTGAGGAAAAATTGTTTATATGTTAATTGGTGATGATTAAATTTACTTTTTTAAGTTTTGCGACGTTTTAAATTCTTTTTTTTTTAATTTATTTAAACTGGGAAACGCATCTTAATGATTTACAGAGAGTTTGTTAGCTAATTTCCTACATATCGTATCCTCTCTCTTGTAGCTTCGTCATCCGTATTGAAATTGCAAAAAACGAAAACAAATAATGATTGGAAGTGACACAGTTGTAGCAAACTAATCGACCCTATGCACAATGTACTTACTACTTTTCACGTTTGCTAATTTTCAGCTAAACTGGAGCAGTGAAGTACGGTTTAAGCCGCTCGTAATGCGCGTCTGCACAACATCGTGTTTATGAAAAATGTTTCGTCGCTCTACATGGTTAAAGCAACGCTAAATATAAAATTAGGGAAGACATGGTGTTATGAAAATAAATTGAAGGACGAATATGCGAGAGCGGATCTTTGAAAACGCCTACTTTCGAAGAACGGAGATATTTAACGGTTATATGTTGAATATATTTACAAATGTAGGCTATATTGAAAGTCTAATTGAACTTTAGTTCTTCAATGAATTTTGGACACTTTGCAATATTGCTAGTTGAAGGACAAGCGACATTTTTAAATGTCCCACGTTAGCGTGATCAGAATTCTGACGCGAGACTTTGGTTCTGTCACACTCACGTGTGGCTTATGTTATTATTATGTATTAAGATACACAATCATTTTACTGTCATTCATTGAAACAAGTAATGTCTTCTTTATGGTACAAAATATTTTATAAGTTTCTGCAATGTTTCATTACATATCCAGAAATTTTTTTTTAAAGAAGATTATCTGCTACAGAAGGAGAGTTAAAAAAAGAAAAAGAGTGTAGATTGAAGGAGATATGTATCTTATGGTATCTTATATATATATTATATATATACATGAGGAGCTTAGATTTATATATATATGGAGTTAATTTTTTAATATTTTAACATGCATTTCATTGCATTTTACACGCAAGTTCTCATGTTACGGAAAAGTATATCATCTCCAACGATATTAAAAGAAACAAAAAAAAAGAAATATTCCATCCGTGAATTGCTTAGGATATAATTGCTTTCATTATGTCATATATATATTGCACCGCAGTATTTTACTTGACTTCTTTTCCCGCAAACGTGTTCGTTTGCGTTTGAATGACTGCCATATATTTTAAGAGAGAGAACCACACTAACTTGGGACATAATATTATTATGAAACTAGCTTTTAACAAATTGTTAAATATATATATGCAGCGCCCTGAAGGGAAAATTGCATTGAAGAATTATAAAGAAAATGTGTAATAACTTAACAAAAAAGAGAGAGAGTTTCCCCCCTCCCTCACCTCTTATACGATCCCAAATATATCATTCATTTTTGCAGAATTGGAAGATTTTAAAAAGTCGATATTTAAAATTACACTCGCGCGCAAATGTGCACAGTTTGTATTAAGTGAGTGCTTATAACGGTAAATTATTATTACATCCGTACATTATATCACTTTCGCAAATCTACATTTACATCTGTCTCACTTGATCCCAACTCGACATTTGATCGCGTGACGCGCGGACTCTGTATTTCTCTTTTGTAAAATTGTTATAAATTTTTTTTTTTTTTATATATATATTTATCACGTTCAATTTTGTTTTTCTAGAGTGTAAGTCTCCATTATGTGAAGTTCTACAAATTCTTACATAGAGAAAAACCTTTTTTTCTTTTAGTTTAAATGTATTTTAACATTTATTATTGTTTTACGCGAGAGAATATGTTACGATATGGTTTATTCGTTTCTCAATGCGACTCGTCCAATCGATTCGGCATATCGTTTTGTTTCCTGGTTCTAGCCGATGGTATAAGTATAAAAGGTAGTTTCTCATGTTGCGAAATTGCAAGCAATGAAGTACTACATGCGATATATAGTATACTAGTGTATATATGTGTATAAGTAAGAAATATAGTATATATATACTATATATGCTATATATTACAAGTATAGATCTATACTTATGCCATGGTTCTAGTGACATGCGACATTTTTTAATTCTTCGATTCGACGTATGAAAAAAATAGGATATTTACGTTTTTACAGAGCGATTGTGCGTTATCAGCTTAAAACGCAGCTTAAAATTATTCAGACCTTTGTATATATAAAAAACTACATACACATACAAAAACACACACGTACACACACATTGTCCGAGAGAGAATAATTCTAATCAAAATATTCGTATACTTGCTTGACATTATATGTTATAATTTTGTGCATGTGCATTTAGCATAAAGACATTGAGTATCAGAGTCGCATTGCTTAAACAAAAAAAAAAACAAACAAACAAACACAACATTTGGTATGTCATAGAGCTATGTGTTTATATATATATATAAATAAATATATATCTATAAAAATATTATAAATACAAAACGCGATGAAAAAGAAAACATATATTAAATTATAAGAGATAAAAAAAAGTTATTATAATAGATAATATATATATAATAATAATAATTGTCAAATTAAAAACATTGTGGCTCTTTTCGTTTTAAACTAGCCTCGTGCTTCTTGTCCTCGAAAAACAAAGAGATATCGTCAGAGATATCGCTTGTATCTTCAAAAAAGAAGTATCAGGGCGGCTTTCACTAGATGTCATTATTAAATGATTCTCTAAATCACTATGATTACATCTGTAATTAAACAGGGGCGCTTTAATACGAAAAGAACTTGAATGCGTATCATTGACTACTCGCTTGAATTATATTACAAGTTTTTTGGTTACATACAAAAAAAAAAAAAAAAAAAAAAAAAAAAAAAAAAAAAAACGCAGATGTGGCACATTACCTCTCTCCTCAGTAGGAAGAAAAAAACGTGGTTTCTTTGTATCTGATACTCTACGCATTAATGTCATATAAATAATTCGCCTTATTGATTTCGTCTCTTCTTCTCACTTTTGTAAAACGAATACTCGAATATACTCTCACTTTCTTGTCATTGTCATTGTGTGACGCGCGAAGACACGACAACGGTGTATGTGCGCACTAATTTTATCTTTCGAACTTGATTAAGATCATGTGTAATTTTTTAATGTGCCTTTTTATAGCTTCATTGAGAAATAAAAAATGCGATACGTCAAAAGCGTACTCGGTGCCAGGAAAAAGACTGTAGCACTTCTCTCGACGTATAAAACACACAAAAAAAAAAAAAAAAAAAAAAAAAAAAAAAAAAAAAAAAAAAAAAAAAAAAAAAAAAAAAAAAAAAAAAAAAAAAAAAAAAAAACGAGCAAATATAAAACTGTCCCAAGATTCTATTCTCGATCTCTCCTAATTCTCCCACAATTCTTTCCGTTTAACGCGAACTAATTGTCGGCGAAACAATGGAATCGCTGTAGAGCGTTTGTAATATATGTGTGTGTACAATTTGCATCAGGTCGTCGCGATGCCGGCAATATGCGCGACAATAGCCGGCCGTCGCAAAAGCGAGTTCGCAAAATTAGTTCGCGCTAAATGTCAATGGGGAGGCACACGTGTGCGAGCGCACGTTGGCACACGACAATGTTACGAGGACACATACGTACCTGGCACAGTTTCTATTCGCAACAATTTTTATTCGCGCACTTTTGCGAAGAGCTTAAACAAACAACTTTCGCCGCAAAAAAAAAAACCGAATACGGCGGTAAAACGAAATAAAATCTTTTCTGCGGAAATTGTGAATAGTATGGCATTTGGTGAGTCATCAACGCGAATGCGAAATGCGCAACAAACTACTGTTCACAAAAAAAAAACCAAAAACCGACGACCGCGTAACCGACGTGACGTAATTAATTAACGACGCCCGCTCGCGTCGTTTTCCTGTTTGCGAACGTAAATCATTCAATTATCTCTCGATAAAACGAGGTAAGATACGTGCGGTTTTTAAAGTGTGACACTTCTTTAAAAAATGTTTTTCGCAGTAAAACGCGCGTAAGGAGCTATTTTAGAATATTAAAAATAAACTGCACCGAAGTTTCATTGCCAACTCGGACAAAGCAACAACGAGGATGTTATAGACACACGCAACGTGTGTTTGTTTCAGTTGTGATTTTTGTTGCAATTGTGGTAAACGGGCGCGTTTATACGTCTCGAGTTTTATTATGTGATTTTTTTGTCAACTACTGTTGGATCAAAAATTAGAAGCTAATTAAATTAATTATAAACGCTATTTTATCCAGGTGAAATGTTTATGAAAAATATTTCTAAACTAAATCAAGAAAACAGAACTTCGAGAGCCGTACGCTGGATGTACGTACGAAATGTATGTATAAATATTGAATTTTAAAATTGTTATTCACTTCGAATGTGTATTAATTTACACGTTAAAAATTATATTTCTCACGTACATCCAACGTTCGACTCTCAAAGTTCTAATTTTCGATTTAGTTTCTACTTAATAGAGTCGCATATTTATCATATTTTCAGACTTCAATATTTTATCTAGATAAAATAAATATTAACATATTGTTTAAATTTGCTTTCTTGTAGTTGATTGAAAATCGAAAACGTGCAAACGCGCCTTATCTCTTACAAATTTCGCACAAAAAAACGTTCCAAAAAATAGAAGTGACTCGAACAAATAACACGCTTTTACATCCTTGTCTGATGCTTAATCGATCAATCAATTCGACAAGTTGTCGTGCATCAACGCGTCGTGAATTAACGCAACGTGGAGCGAAAAATTGGCGAGGATTTGTGTGCAATTTTACTTAAAACTAATGTGAAATGTGTGTTGTACATTGCGCTCTTAATAAATGATCGCTCGAAAAAGCGGCGCAATTGTGAAAGTTTTAACTTTTCCGCTTTTGCATCTTCAATCGCATCAGCTTTCCCAGCGTGTTGCGCGTTCTCTTTGAAAACGCGACGCTTTTCGAATTTTTACGATCAATTTTTACGATCGAGAAGTTTATATCGCGAACGCATTTTATCACGGCGATTACGTATATATATATACGCGTCGCGATCATCTCCAAGGATGAATATATGGGCGCTTGGTGACGGCGTTGCTATTTAACCGCAGGAAGTGAAACTCATTATCTAATATACTTTTATCGTTACATTTGTCGGCTGTCATTAAAAGTGCACTTACTGCTTAAATGATGATTTATTGACTTTTTTTTATGAGAAATTCTATGGACTCTCTCGTTTCTTTGTTCATCGCCCGCTGATATGTTTGTTCGCCCTATATCAGGCCCAGCAGTTTAAGCTCCAACGCTGTAAAGCGGGACCACGTTTAGGATTTTGGAGAGAAAGGTATGTACGTGTATTCTATGTATTTTCTTCATAACTCTCTATAACAAATAAAATATTTGATAAAGAATTGCAGAAATTATATGTTTGGAAGCGGGCAAATCTTTTATATTAGCCAACGCATACTGATCATCTGTGAATGTCTTGTTTTACAGACATATCTTTCAAATTCAAACAAATTGTCAAAAAAAAAAAAAGAAAATAAGACACGCGATAAATGTTACATAAATAATCAATAAAGCTACACATATCGACTACTAATGTCAAGATTACTTCAAGGTCACGTTACGAAATACAGTTGCATTCGCCATTGCGCGAAGCGTGCGATTATAAAATCGAATGTTATATTATATTTATAACATTATAAAATATTTATAAAATCGGTGTTGTGTATATTTATACAATATTTCATTTAAATAAAATCTCTTATCGAGCTGACCTTGATAAAAAGACGTTTCATCTAGAGAAGCGTACGTAATACTCCATTTATCGATAAATTCGTTTTTGCAAAATGCGACTTTTGCACCGGTTGTGCGTGATTCAGCCTGATTTAAATAGTTGGGCAGAAAAGAGATTGTCACAGATCATTAAGACAGATTTACACATTTAAATTGCAATCAATGTTTTCAACGCGTCGTGTGTGCGTAGAGATAACGTCCAATAGGAAAACGCACTTTCCTAAACGCTCTAGCCAATAGACAATTCCGTCTGTGGTAAACAAATCTTCCCGTTGGAGCGCGACTCTGGACGCGCGCATGCGCCGTTCATTTGGCGTGATCTCCACCCGTAAACGCAACCTCCCCCCCGCGGACACTCATATAAAGACACTCTTTCTGTCAAAAGGAAAGTCAGTGTAGGAAAGATGGCCGGCCGGTTGATCACGGCCAGCGCGGCCCTTTATCTCGCGTTGTTTCTCCATCTGGTTCTGCCGACGGAGTGCAATTACGGCGTGCGTTTCGGCGACAAAGCGAGGAGATTGCATCTAGCGGATGACACCGATTCGCCGCATCGAAGACCGCTGATCGTCGACAGACAGGATTACGAGGAAACGTCATCGCGCGCGCGCCGAGAGGCGCCGAATCCACCTCCGTCTACTACTACGGAGTTTCCAAACAACAACCCAAACATTACGACGAAGGTATGTACGGCGCGCGCGCGCGCGCGCTCTTGCTCCCGCGCGTCGCCAAACATCAACGGACAAGAGGATTCGAAGGTCGACGACGATGCGTCGCAATTTCGACCGGTTGCGGTGGTTTTTCCCCTCGTGAAAGCATAAAAACAAAACAAAAAAAAAAAGGCGAAGTGCATCACGCGACGTTGTGCGGATAGACACGTCGTACAAAACGCATATATATATAGATAGATAGATACATATATACATATATGACGCGTCGATGATGTACATATGTGTGTGCGTGTGCCGCGCGCACACACACACACACTAATATAATACATTTCTCCCTCTCAGCGCTGTATCGTCGTCTCGCGGAATTTTTCCCAATGGACCGTCCGAGAGCGCGGACGGTCTTTGTGCGCGCGACGCGCAGACATGTCCGAGCATAATTGCTCGTATTATCTCTCTTCCGGAGTAAATTTAATCAATCTCGGCAAAACGGAGCGATCCGCTCCGTTATTGACACGCAAGGGGTCAACAACCCGCCTCCTGCATCTTCTATCCCTTTTCTGTTTGTTTTTGTTTTCCCAGCTTTTCTCCCTTTTCTCTTTTTTTCTTCGGGCGGGCTCACACCCGCGGCGACTTTGTGAGCAGCAAACCGACGACGTTTTGTTGTCAGCCGCGCGCGTTCAAAGTGCGCGTCGCAATTTATTCCGACGAGTCGTGAAAAAATTTGTGTTACGGAAATAACATTTTCGCGCAAACACAGAATATGTAGCTTATAATGCAGAAGGCTATAAGTTCTTCCATATCCTTCTGTATGTCATTGTCACACGCTTAGTCACACATGTAACTGAAACGCGCTACTTATCTGAAAAGATAGCAACCGAATCCGCCTTTGATTACATGTATCTGATCCTTGGTTTAACGTTGTGTTCTAAGACAGTTTAAAATTGTTTTTTGTCTTTGTTTCGTATTGTCATATAAACATCTAAATATTTATTTGTGTATAAATTACGTTTACCTGATAATCTACAACGTTAAGATCAATATTAAACCCTTCGCGTACAGACAAAAAACGACCTACCGGTCAGACAGACCGGGTCTGTGAGACCCCCACTTTAAAATCGAATATCTCCGCGAGAAAATCAATATGTTTTCAATTTTGTTTTCTCGAATCGAAACTTCGAACGATTCTGCGTCGATCGAAACAAAAATTAAAAACATCTCTAGCAGTTTTGAAGATATAAGCGTAAAAAAAAATCAAGTTTTACTAGAGACACCGGTTTGAAATTTTTGTGTGGGTCGAAGAGACCGCTCTGCGAGCGGTTAAGCATATTATAAACTTACATAGAAATTAATTCGCAATGTGTGTGTGTGTGTATATTTTCAGAATTACTTTGGAATGTATCATAATAGTACACAAAAACTGGATAGCTTACTCTTTTGCCTCTAGTTTGTCAAAATAAATTGACCTTTACACGATTATTCAGTCTCTTGCATATTTACATTCTCGCGACAATGATGCTTTTGCGCAGAACAAAACGATATACGTTGTGTTAATTTGGTTTTTCCATCGGGTTTTTTTTTTTAAATAGAAATTTTTAAATTGCGAATTTAGATTGCGAGTTGGTTTGTTTTAACACCGAGCAAAACTTGATATTAATTGCTAATCAAGCTGTTGTAATTTTCCATGAATCACGCACACGTAATGATTCATCTCCTGTTACACGACGTGTGCCACTGTGGTTAATGGGATGTTGAAGATTATATGCGGGTGTGTTTGTCTTGCGAATAAATCCACAATTAGAGATATTGCAACTTTGGGCTTTTTTTTAACACTCTCTGGCAATCAATCAACAAGATTTGTCTTTTGTTCGATGTTGAGATTAACTTATATATAGATTGTAAAAAATGTTTTCAATGCGTCGTGTACCGTCCAATAGGAAAACGCGCTTTGTATGTATCTTATTTCTTATCTTCTTATTTTTTTTTCTTTTTACTTTTACATGATGTTTACACGCACATTTATTTGCCTCTGTTATCTGCGAATTTGTATAATATTACTTTCCCGCAATATCCTTCTTATATATGTACAACAAACAGTATTTTTTTTTTGTTATTACAGGTCAATGCTTTAAATGACTCTCATCAGCAACTGATGGTACATTGGGTCGGAGAAGGCTCCAATGTAATAATATGTCTAGCGAGAGATAGCACGCCAGTGGTGCGCTTTCAAACCAGCAGAGTTACCTCCGCGACCCATCCTAGCGCTGTGTATATAAGTTACGATTACGGTGATACATTTGAAAATAAGACTAGTTTGTTCAGGGTCTCAGACGAACAGAATGCTCAATATGCGGTTGTAGACAAGTTCACTAATCATCCGAAGTATTACGAACATGTGAGTTGAATTTTACGAGTTTACAACGTGACAATGAGAATTAATGTTTTTTTTTTTTTATGTATGTTTTTATGCGAAAAATAATCTTGTTTTTGTCACTTTGCAGTGCGTTTTCGTGGACAGTACGAATAATTTAATCTTCATCACGTCCGACAATGGAAAAACGATTAAGAGGATCCCGGTGCCGTTCCGTCCAAATGAAGTCTCGTTTTACGAGTTGGATCCACGAGTACTCGTGGCACTCGACAAAGTCGATTTGTCGCGAAAGGTAAACAAAAATAAAATTAAAAAAAAACAAGTATTTACTCTTGTGAGATCGAACTTTGCTGTTAGAGTTCGTAGAATTGATTTTTTTTTCTACTTAAAAATACTCTAGTTATGGATATCAACCGATCACGGACAAATGTGGTCGCCAATTCATCAGTATGTGAAAGCCTTCTTTTGGTCTCCTTATCGCACCTTGTTTGTGGAGCGCATAGAGCCCATTGGTCACAACACAGTTTTGAAGCTGGATATGCAAAATTTAGGGTTCATGTGGCTGCAAAGATTGAGCAACCCGATGCGAATAAGAACGGCCATTCGAAAAGAATTCATCGTTGTTATTCAAAATGTTGAGGATTTCCAAATTAGGGGGGATTACATGTTTGCCACCATGAAAAATGCTAAGGTAAGTATCGCGTAAGTTGCGCGCGACATATTGTTGTCATTAGAAACTGTTTGTTCAACTGTTTCCAATGTTGATTTTTTGTTCTATTCTGCGTTCCAACACACAGAACGGATCGTCGGACCATCTGGATCTTCATGTTTCTTACAAAGGTCAGCCGTTCGTTTTGGCTCACTTTAACACGGAACTGGACTGTAAAGATTACCACATTGTGGACGTATCGCATAATCGACTTTTCATCTCGGTCTCACACAGCGAGACAACGGTCAATCTTTACGTGTCGGAACTTATAGACAACGAGAGAGCCATATTCACTTTGTCTCTGGACAACATCCTCACATTTTTCCCCAATAGCACTTGGAAGGACAGCTGGTTGAAGTAAGTTAAGAGATAACAAAGCGGACAACTTCGTGCAAGTTAATTCAATTTGTCTTCTATCTCAAATTGTTTCATTTCTATTTATTTTACAGTGACGTGGCCGACGAAGCGTTTACGGATCTGTACAAGGTAGAAGGTCTTCGAGGTATATACATAGCGTCACAAGTGAAAACTATTCCGAAATCAAGCTCAATCGGACCGGAGCACTTGAGATCGTCAATCACCTTTGATCACGGTGTCACTTGGACCACCATCAAGGCTCCGGAGACGAGTGTGAGCGGTCATTACATCAGCTGTGGGAAAGACTGCAACTTGCATCTAAGTCAAAGATTCAATCAATTGTACCCGGTGACGAGATCCGTCACGATTATGAGCTCGAAATCAGCGCCCGGAATAATAATGGCCACCGGCGTGATCGGGCACAGTCTGAAGGGTCATCCCGCGCTGTTTGTGTCGAGAGACGCGGGTCTCACGTGGAAGGAGGTGCTGAAGGAATATTACTTCTTCAACATGGGCGATCACGGAGGCTTGCTGGTCGCGGTGAAATATTTCAAGTCGCGCGGAGAGACCAGAAATATTTCGTATTCGACGGACGAGGGCGAGACGTGGCAGACTTACGTCTTTAACGAGAAGATGCTGCGCGTCTACGGTCTCATGACGGAGCCCGGCGAGAACACCACGGTATTCACTATGTTCGGATCGGACAGCGGGATGCATCAGTGGCTTATAATCAAGGTCGATCTGCGAAACGTGTTCGAGAGAGACTGTACGGACGATGATTACAAGTTCTGGTCTCCGTCGAGTCCCGATCAGCCGCAAATGTCCTGCGTATTGGGACGTAGAGAAACGTACAAGAGACGCGCGATGAATGTTAATTGTTATCAGGGTATAGATTACAATCGGCCGGTGAAATGGGAAAGGTGCTTGTGCGACGCGAACGATTACGAGTGCGATTACGGTTTTGTGCGTTCCGACGGTCACTGTATTCGCAACAAGACTCTCATCGCCGAATACGATCCTTACGCCATACCGGCCACGTGCACGTCCGGAAAGTTTTACAATCGCACGAAGGGCTACGTAAAGATAACCGACGACGAGTGTATTAACGGTTCTGCGAGGAACTTCGAGTCGGACGAGATACCGTGCCCGTTGAGCGAAAAACTGGAATTCTTGTTGGTCGCTCAGCGAGAACATATAACGCGAATAGATCTGATAACTACAATGACGGAACAGCTACCCGTCCGCGATTTGAAAAATGTCATCGCTATCGAATTCGACATGAAAAACAACTGCTTGTACTGGGCGGATATTGTGAATGACACGATCGGCAGACAATGCTTCAAGGACGGTCAAAGCTATCCCGAGATTCTTGTCGAGACCGAGTTAAGTTCCATCGAGGGTATGGCCTTCGATTGGGTATCCAACGTTCTATACTTCGTCGACGGTGTTAAGATGAGGATACAGATAATTCGAACGGATGTGCCTCGTATAGGCAGAATGCGCAGAACGATTTTGGGACCGAACAATCTGCAGAAGCCGAGAGGCATCGCGGTCCATCCTATGAACGGATACATGTTCTGGACTGATTGGGCGCCGGGCAACGCTTCGGTTTCTCGAGCCAATCTGGACGGCACGAATGTTAAACGATTGTTCGTCAAACCTACTGTCGAGTGGCCTAACGGAATAACGATCGATCATATTGCCGAACGCATCTACTGGGTGGACGCCAGAGCAGATTACATTGCCTCCTCGGATTTCGACGGCAAGCTATTCAAGAAGATCATTGCCAACGACAATCGCGTGTCGCACCCGTTCGCGGTTGCCGTGTTCAAGGATGACATGTACTGGGACGACTGGAAGCAGTCGATGATATTCGTCGCCAACAAGGATCACGGAGTCGGGATCTCAACGGTAGTCGGTTTCCAAATTGCCGGCTTGATGGACCTGAAGGTCTTCGCGCACAGCATGCAGATCGGCACGAACGAGTGCGCGACCAACAACACGTGCTCGCACATCTGCTTGGGCGCGCCGAACAAGAGCCACGTGTGTCTCTGTCCGGACGGCATGGAGATGACGGACGGCAAATGTCTATGTCCGAATGGTAGGAAGCCGTTTGCCAATTCCACGTGTCCGTCTATAGCCAAGACCTGCTCGACCAATCAGTTTGCCTGCAACAACGGCGTGTGCATCCCCGAGTTCTGGAAGTGCGACGGCGACAACGATTGCGGCGACAATTCGGACGAGGTAAATTGCAACCGTTCAACCTGCAGCCCCAACAACTTCGAGTGCGACGGCAACAAGTGCATACCGAAGTACTGGGTGTGCGACATGGACCGCGATTGCAAGGACAACAAGGACGAGATGAATTGCACGTACGTCAAATGCACGGAAGCGCAGTTCCAGTGCGACAACGGCCGCTGCATCTCGCATCGCTGGCACTGCGACGGCGAGGACGACTGCCGCGACGGCTCGGACGAGCGACAATGCGCGAACAAAACCATCCAACCGAACAGGTTTTCGTGTCGACCCGAAGAATTCAGTTGCAAGGAACATCTGTGCATACCGCCCGCGTGGAAGTGCGACGGCGAGTCGGACTGCGCCGACAACGCGGACGAAAAGAATTGTACGAATATGGTGTGCGAGCCGTGGCAGTTCACGTGTCACAGCACCAAAGAAAATGGAAATCGATGCATCTATAAGTCGTGGGCCTGCGACGGCGACAAGGACTGCCCCGACGGTTCCGACGAGCTAAATTGCACCAGAACTACCATTGTACCATCACCGCCGTTAGCAACGATCATACCTTCAAACACGTGCAACGATTGGATGTTTATGTGCAATAATAAAAAATGCGTGCCCTATTGGTGGAAGTGCGACAGCGTCGACGATTGCGGCGACAATTCCGACGAGTTGGGCTGCGGCACCGCTGATATGGATTCCACGTCCCCGATAACGTATCAGACGACGGAACAGCCGCGTGTCTGTCGCGACCACCAGTTCCAATGCTACAACGGCGATTGTATCGAGAACGCTTGGGTGTGCGACGGTTCGAAGGATTGTTTGGTTGGCGAGGACGAGCTGCACTGCGAGCACAGACACATGTCGTGCCGCGAAGAAGATCAGTTCATGTGCCGTCAAGATGGCTCGTGCGTATCGTTGTCGAGCATCTGCAACGGTAGCGAGGAATGTCCGGATGGTAGTGACGAACTCGGTTGCCAAGATCACGACGTGAGCCCGGCAGCGACTCCGTCGTGCTACGCAGGTCTCTTCCCGTGTGACGAGACGCGCTGCTTCCCGCTGGCGTCTTTCTGCGACGGCAATCAAGACTGCTTCGACGGTTTCGACGAGAACAACTGCGAGAAGAACAAAACACGTGTCTACCAGGTGCTGGTGATGGGTGTGGACGAGCGTTCCATCAACGACACCAGCCTCTTCCTCTTCTGGTGGATGCCGATACCGGTGAACGTGACGTTTGAGTTCTTGCCGTCGATCGCGCGGGCAATACCGAACGTCAAGTGGCACAACGCCACCGAGTGGATCGAAGAAACAGAGTACCAGTTCAACAATCTCGAGCCGTACACGAAATACAATATGACGGTTTACGTGAGGCTAAAGGGTAACGAGAACACCACGTACCCGCCGGCAAAGTACTTGGTCGCGATGACTAGCGAGGGTGTGCCATCCGAGCCGGTGGACCTGAAAGTTACACAGAAGAACGGCACTCAAGTGGAGGTTACTTGGAAACAGCCCTTACATCCGAACGGTGTTATCGTCAGCTACGAGGGTTACGTCTCGCCGCCTATACCGCCAATGGAATTTATTCGGCCAACGACCTCGGCAGTTATCGATATGGCCTTCGAGGCGGGCAAGAGTTACAACTTCTGGGTCATAGCGAAGAATCGGCAACATCAGTCGGTCTCGTCGAAAGTCGTTACTTTCGTATTCGACGGCTCAGCTAACATCGATGATATCGAAAATCTCACAGTGGTAGAAACAACCAATCATTCCGTCATTCTGAAATGGAAGAAGATGAAGGACGTGGATGGATATCACATCACGCCCAAAGTATCATCGGGATCCTATCCGGTTCTGAAGACCTTCACCACTAATGAAACCCAAATGGAAATTAAGAACTTGGCGCCAGGCGTTACCTACACTTTCGAGGTGGGCGCGATGAAGAAGACGTACGTTGGCAAAGTTGCCACAATAATAGCTTCGACGATCGGCGTGCCGCTACCGACGATAACGCAACTCGACGCGCAGCTGGTAAAGTCTCAGCGAACCACCGTGAAGCTCACGTGGGATCCACCGAAGAGCAACAGGAAGATCAAGTGGAAGTACGCTATTTATTACGCTACCAACATGGCAGACTTCTTTAAAGGTGATGAGATAGATCGCACTCTTTTGTGTGTGTATGTATGTGTGTGTGTGTATCACGTTGTTTTAATATCTCAAAAAATACTAACATTGCTAGAGAGTTTTATTAAATAAAATGTAGTTTTGCTAAATAATTAAACAAGTCTCTTTTTGTTCGTGTAGATCACAAGCTTCTTACTACTAATCACACGGCTACGATCAAGGACTTGGAAGCATGCGAGTCGTACTTATTCTCCGTTGGCGTTTACGGTGATGATTACGGAGCTGGGCCTTTGTGTACGCCGAAAACAGTCACGACGCAGTTCAGCAAACGCGCACCCCCGAAGAGATTGAGAGTGATACCGTCGCGAGACAGAAATGACAGCATAATTGTCTCGTGGAGCGCGAGTTGTCCAATAATCGACGAGTTGATCAGTTACACGGTCGGTATCGCGTGAAAATTGATTTCGAGAAAATAACTTGTGTTGAGAATTACAAGTTCTTTTTTTTTTTTTGTCTTAAGAATTATCGAGGAAACATTCCTTCTCAGACGTGTTTTTCGCAAGAACATTTAGCGATTCAACGTGTATTTGTTGTTTGCAGATTACCGTTGAGGAAATGATTTTCCGCAAGATTAACGTTGTGACGTTAAAGCCGACTAATGAGACAATCATGAAGCACACGTTCAACTCGATCAAGTACGGCGGAAAGTACAACATTACGGTAGCCACCGATGTCGACAATGCCATACCCACTCAGCCGTTCATCTTCACGGCGCCGCCCCTCAAACCGCCCCATCAGCTTACCGTTGTGCACGATAACACAGAATGTTTGATTTATTGGCAAGAGCCGGATTTGCCGGAGAGCATTCTGAACAATGCCAATTGGCGTTACGAAATTCTGGTGATCGAGGGTTCCAAAATGAACGAGTCGCTCGCCAAAATAATAACGACCAGAGACCCACCGCCTTATCACTACAAGGATGCGAAGATGGACACGATTTACACGTTTGCCGCGCGTCTGGTCACAAACGAAGGATACCAAAGCCCGTTGAGCGAACCATGGAGCACGCGAATATCAGGCAAGTTCTCTTGAAAGAAACGCTGTCTCTTTCTCGGAATTAGGAAAAACATTCTGTAAATACGTTCTAAGAAAAACTTGATGATCTCTTTTCTATTTTGACAGAATTGCAACTCCCGGTGATAATAAGCACGTCGAACATACTGTCTATCGCTATACCGATCTGTTTGATCGTCGTAGCGCTTGGCGTAGTTCTGGCGTACTTCGTCGTTCGACACAGGAGACTCTCGAACAGCTTTACCCAATTCGCCAATAGTCACTACGATACGAGACGGGGACAAGCCACTTTCCCAGGCACGACTGACGGCTTGGGTGAGCAATTATTTTAAAAAAAAACAAGAAGAGATACGAAATAATATCGGAAAAAGAAGATAACGATAATATACTTTCCCTTTTGTTTTACAGAAGAAGAAGATAGCCCTGTGATCCGAGGCTTCTCGGACGACGAGCCGCTTGTAATCGCATGAACGTCATATAAACAATTATAAAGAAAATATTTACATGCTAGGAAAAAGAAATGTGCCAAGACGCTATTAATAATACGAATAATTTTGAATATAGACAAAAAGCTTTATGACAAGGGAGAAGAAAAGCTTTTGTGAAAGCATCTTAGCACAGGGTGCTTGCATAACAGCTTTTCGTGCATATTCATACGATATACGTTGTAGAAATACGATATACATGTACATCGTGAACGATGAAGAAATGACCTACCTGCCGTATGGTCGGAGACAGAGAGAGAGAGAGAGAGAGCGAGAGAGAAAGAGGCATCATAAAATTTAAAATAAATACAAAATTCACTTAAGCAGTTACAATTTGGCCAGTTTTATCGTTTGCGAGAGAACAGAGATGCCAGTCAAACGGGACAAAAAAAGACAATTTGTATATATAGTAAATATTTTTTATGGATTGTCAAGAAACATACTTTCGAGATGTTACACATTTTATCGATGCATTTTTTATATTGTATTTATATATATATAACTCGTGTGCGCGGAGCGAAAAAGAGTGAATTTTTGTTTCTTTTTTTTTTATTTTTTTTTTTTTAATATCAAAATTTGATGCAAAAGTAAATTTACACGAGCAACATTCGGGGGACAAACTTTTCATTAAAAAAAAAAAAGTTGTTTCAATAAACACACACAGCAGATGCCATAAAAGTTTCTTTTTCGTATACAGCAGGTTTCCAACCAAAGTAACGCTTTCTTCTAATGCCGCGTTTTGAAGATTATCGGTTGAAAATACAGTAGTTGCAACTTTTACATCTGAAAAAGCCTCGCAGACGATTTTTCTTTCTTACGCGTTAATCGCCATATACTGATGTCGCATGTCTGCAATATCAATATGTTACAATTGATCTGAATAAATTTTTGCAACATTTATCGCAATGTTGTCAAATTTGATGCGTCATTGTGAAGGAAGTGGATATGTAGAGGAGAAATAAACGGGTTTCTGCGAAAGAGAACGACCGCGTGGAACATGCTGCAATTACTACGAAGAGACACCGACTATTTTCTAATATAAATTATATGCATAGTTTATATAATAAGCATATAAATCGAGCGTGGAAAAAAAAAAATAAGAATACGATTTAAGTGTGTTAATGCTAGGTGTATGAATTTTTGTTTACGTTTAGAGGTACTAATAGGATATTTTTGACGGATACTGTGCGCATAAGTAAAACATAGAGATTGCATTTTGTTTATATTAATATTTTGTAAGTTTACAGAGATATTTAATTTTTAACTAAAATTGTGTTTTATAAAAATTGTATATTGTTTTATTTTGAATCAGAACGGAACGTTAAATCGTGACGTCGATCGAGAAAGCGAGATAAAGATGTGCTTTCTCAATATATACGTTTTTTTTCCCAAACACGTACATGGCAGCAACAATCATGAGTTAATGTTAATAACGTTCTGACATTTCACCGCTCGATCCGATGCCGCAGCAGTTTTGTACAAAACGAAAACGCAATTAAAAAATTCTATGAGACGTTGTAATTCACAGAGATCAGAGATCAGAGGCTTAACTTCTGTGCGCACGAACGGTTTTCCTCGCCACGGCGAGGAAAAGAAAAACCGACAAGTCCAGAGAGCACTTTGCTGTAAATGAAGCTACATGATGCAAGAAATTTATTTTATCACGGAATCCACAATGAGGGTCTATAGACGTAAGATTATAATTGTATTCTTCGTTATTCGTCGTTGTACTTGTCAAACGAAAAGGTATGTAATATGTACGAGTTCCTAAAAGACAAAAACAAAAACAAAAAAAAAACAAAACAAGAAAAAAAATACGTTTGAGCCGAGTTTGATCCGTTTAGTGAAATAATCGATGTATTATTATTGTATCTAGAAAGTGTTTGTCGATTAAGTTAGAAGCGGATAGAAAAGGGAATCTGCCAGAAAGCGACGACAACTTTGTGAGAGTCGAGGTTCCATTGTTCTGTGCCATTGTATAAAGAATTAGCAAGATACTAATTTTATTATTTTTTTTTTTACCAAACTTGAGAGACGAGAATTCAACGTGTAAGTTTTGCAAAATAATTATTTTAGCTACTACGTATAAAATAAGCAAAAAAATATGTGAACACGTAATGTATATGAAACGATGGTAAATCGACGGAAAAACAATAGTGAAACAGTATTATGTGGCAGTTTGAATAGCTTTTTTTTTTTTTCGTCGCGTTGTCGCCAGAAGATCGTCGAATTTCGCGAACGAACTTGATTAAAATTTGACAGCAAGTATATTATTACACCATGCTCGGCCCATTTGATAAATTTAATCGTTTCTAAATGTTTTGTTTTTATCTTCACGCGTCAAAGAGAAGAAACATTTCATAATTGCGCGCGAATAAATTTTGTTTTTTTATCCTTTATATATATATGTATCTTTAAATCTGCACGAATTTTTTAGAAGGCAATAGCAGATATTTTACATTTAAATCTCAAGGATTATATCGCTATACACGTGCATGTATAGCGACAAAAAGACAGAAAGAAGTGATATATAATATATATACATATATAATATATATATATTATTTACGTGTAAATATATAAATAAAATTGAAGCAAGATATACAATGTGTGTGCGTGCGTGTGTGCGGTTTTTTTTATTTCTTTATGAAAGTGTTTTTTTTTTTTTTTTACAAGAAAGGATCATCTTGTCAACCTCATAATACCCATAGCGGATGTTCCAGAGCGGTTCGGTCGTCAAAAAGTGGAACGGCAAAAAATAATTGTTTCACGACAAGCCCCTTTCGCAATGGGGAGGCGACGGATTTCCGTTCTAAGAGCCAATTTGGAAGTCTGTGACCCGTTACTTCATTAAGCCAACGGTATAGCACCAAGAAATCAGCATCCTTTTAACGCAAATGTGTGCTAAAATTCCACAGCATCACATCTCCCACATCTTGCGCAAATTGAAACAAAACATTTTGGAAGTGTTTTTGGAGACGATTTTTCTAATTTACTTTTATATTATTCCAATATAGTGCGAAAATCTACACAATGTAAAGTTTGAAAATGTTTTTTGTTTGAAGATTTTTCTAATTTATTTACCTCAAAATTGCGCAATATAATGCAATCTGTTGCAAGGATGTTGCCTCTCTCATGAAGCTTCATTGTGCGCCAAGTCAAGTCTAAAGCAATCGCGCAAAATAATTTATGCTTCATGTGACTGCATATACGATACCGCAACTTCTCTCTTTTCTTCATGTTTTAACTTGTCTTTTCTTTGTGAGCAACTGTATTTTATTTTTATTACCATCTTCCGTCATTCAATCTGGCCTTTCAGTATGTAATTTCATACACAATTTGTATATCATCGACCACCACTGACCCGGACTAATCCGAGAACTCAACAGGTGTTTGTACAAATGCGCGCCTCTGTTGCAAACTATATAATCCCCGAGTCTCTGAGGTGTGATAAAAGCGTACGCAATTATTGAGGCGTGACGTCAATGTTTTTTGCGAAAATTAAAACTGGTCTTTACAATATAATAATTTTTAGACGCGTGTTAATATCTCCGTAAAAAGATAGAAAAAAATATATAACATATATATTTTATTCTTTGAGAGATAAATTCTCTTTTTTTATTCCAACATGTATCTCAAATAATTAAGAGTTACTCTAATTATTGTTACAGAGAAGAGAACATTTGTGTAACAATCTTCTTTAAAAGATAAATTTAAAAGATAGAAGAAAATAATATTTTTTGAGAGATAAAGTCTCTTTTTTGTTACATATCTCAATTAATTAAGAGAGATTAGAATAATTAATTAATTATTCTAATTAAAAAAAAAAAAAAAAAAAAAAAGATACTTCGAGACTTCTCGCAAGAGACTTGCTAAATTTTATGCGCGACGTACGTTTAATTTTGACAGATATATTGGTTGTATATTCTCGCGCTGTGTTTTCGTTATGCTAAATTATTCGGCGCGTTACGACGCGTAAAACTCGAGAGAAGGGAAGGGAAGAATTACGCGCGTATGTACCGTAATCATAATTGTTACTTTAATTACATGCGGCTGGCGCGCGTACGCGCTTCTTCTAATCTCGCTTCCAGATCGTTTAGAATTTAAGAGCTAAATCGCTCCGCGGCACGAAGCGCAACGTGCGTTGACGTGTGCGTTACTCATCCGATCTTTTTTCGCAGCGGCGGCGTTCCGATAAACATATCATCGAACGAATTGACAGAGAACAGTATAATAGAAGCCATTGGCAAGTGTGTAATTATCCTGACAATTTGATGGATAATCACCCAATCATTTGACATCTTTTTTTTATATTATAATATTATAATATATATTATATAATATATTATATAGTATATATTATATTATATAGTATATATTATATAATATATATTATATAATATTATAAATATTATAAATATTAAGTTTTATAATAATGTTGTAAAACTTAATATATAAAAAAAACATTTTATATCACAAATCTTAATATAACAACATTATAAATATTAAGTTTTCGATGTTACTACGTGATTAAAATAAATAATTAATTAATCAATAACAAATTAAATAGGCCAATACGAGCAATGAATACAGGATGGTCGTGTATGCAAAAAACTTTTTATTCAAAAAAAAAAATAATTAATTAATTGTTAACTTAGCGGTTTGCTCGTATTGAGAGAGACAATCTGTCATTTTGTTTCGGGCAACTTGTCGCGAAACGAGCAAGCTTCATTTTCCACTTTGCGAGTACAAATGTTTTTAGCCGACTTGAGCTAATTATATTGATTAAAAGAAACTAGTAATTTTATAGTATTGCGGTTTTCGCCTCGTCGCGCGGAATCTCTGTAATTGGCGACGATTCGTTCGATCGAGTCAGCGCTTTGAAGGCGTCGCGTGACGAAATCAAGATGATAACGCGTCGCACACTTGAACGCGCCACTCAAGAAAATTACTGAAATTACAACCGCACATACATCGCGATCTATTAAGATGTTCACGTTGATAAACTACTGTTATTCAGATCTCTGGAAAAAAAAAATGAGGCCCTTGACTCTCTTTGACGGTCTCAACGCGCGCGCGCGCGCGATCGAACCGTTTTCTTGGCGCGAAATTATGGGAGAAAAAAAAAAAAAAAAAACGAGAGAACTCGGAACTCGAGTAACAAACAATGTCGGACATTAATTGCGCATATCTCTCTTGGCGGAATTAGCATATTACACTGACGGATTAGCATGTTACGTGCGAGAAACGCTCGTCATTGGCCGGGCGGACCCTCGAACGACAATGTCGCAGAAAAACGCGAGCGTTTAAAACCTAAAGAACATTTCCGCGCGACAGATCGAGGTCGCCGTTCCAGAAAATGTCGAATGTTAGCACCACTTAGTGCCGTGCCTCGGCGTGAGAAACGGCCCTTTTTCAGATGAATCCTTTTCGCAGGATGATTTCTCTGTGACACCTACGCGGAGGCGGATTCTCTCTCACGCTGAAATAACATGCATTTCATACGGTCGCATTCTGGGGCAAAACGAGAATGACAAAACCAAAGAACCGACGATTTGCGAAGCGAGCATTGAACGCGACATATTACAAATTATACGTTTAGTCTCTCAAGGTACAAATCTCGCGACCAAGTCCGAAAGCTCACCGTGTTGCACGGCGTTCTTTGCGAGGACCTGTGTAGAAGTTGAAAACATTTTACATCTAAGTATTAAGGTCGATACGAGCCAGTATGTCGGAAGCAATTATATAAATATTTATTTATTTACTTTCCTTATAAACGCAAGATAATACACAAATGGAAATTCGAATTAAATTGTAAAAAATGAATTTGAGTTACTCGAATTTTAAAGTAAATGTCTCAATGACCGGACATGTTCCAATCGCCGAACACGTTTATTAAAGAAATATGAAATATGTAAATATTAATAATTCTCAGTGTTTTGAGTTTTTTGGGGATTCAAGGCAAATGTTCCAACGACCGGACACGTTCCACTGACATTTATTAAAGAAATAATTAAAAACATAATTACAGATACGCAATATTAATTAGAACAATTCTAAATGTTTATTTTAAGTATGTTTGAGGATATATTTTTAAGTATCAGTTTCTAATTTTTCATATGTAAATACTTCGTTACAATTATTTTTTTTATCAAATGTCCGACCACTGGGACACTTATCTTATTTTTCTTAACGTACGAGATTGCAAAGTTTTATAATTTCGTGTGAAGCGATTAAAGCAAAGAACCGCAGTAGATTCTTGGAAAAGATAGTATCGTCGCAGAAAAATAAGAGAAAAAAATAAATTCAATTAAATTCCGCGAGCTGTCCAACAAATTCTAGCCGCGCAGTCAGGGGGTTAAATGAAAACGGTGTCAGTGGTGATCTCCCGGCCGAGACACGGTTTCGCACTTCGGTCAGAAACCAAGCGTAGTGATCGAGGATCGTGAGAACGAGAGGAATATACGCGAAGGTAGGGAGGAACATACTCCCGGGTATACGCCGAGGATCACAATCGCGTGGAGCAAGGACACGAAGGAAGGCGAGGAAGTATAAGGCCTCGCCGGCGGCGCGAAAAGAAGGGATCCGAATCCCCACTATTAAATAGCCCGACTGCAACGAGGCAAGGAGGAGCTACATCGGGGGCGGCTCGACATCATCCAGCCTCAGTACAATTTCACCATCCGCGTAGTTTAGTTACATGGTAACACTGAAAGTGCACAGAGAGAAGAACACACATACACACGCGCGAAGAAACGCTTTCAAAGAAGTCTGTCTCAAGGATTCGCGACACCTCGGGCCAAAATCGACGTCGCGCGGAACTCGGAGTTTTTGGTGAATGAAGAAGGGAAACTTGCGTTTTCGCGAAACAAAATTAATTTTTGACTTTAACACACGGAGATAACTTCGAAACGCGAGGGCAGAAAATGTTTCAGCCGTCGCGATAAGTTTTTAGAACAAAAAAAAAAAAAGAAGAAATGTAGACCTAACCGGCCTTAGGCTGCGGATAGAGGCAGAAAATTAAATAAGATAAATAGTTTACATGTGAAAAAAAAAAAAAAAAGAAAAAAGAAATGGCCAAGTTCGACCGAACGACAACCGCGCCGGAGAACATTCGAAACACATCGCCGGCCGAGTCGCGAAAAAGTCAGTGCAACTCATGTTCCGGTAATTAATTAATAAGACCGCGCATTTTCAAGAGCGTCGTGGAAAAGCGCGCCATTTAAAGTCTGACGTGGGAAAACCCGCAGACAGACGCCTTCGTAATTGTCTCAACACCCGACCGCGGCGGGGACTTTTGTCTCCTGAATGAGGCGTGCGAAGGGAAAAACTCCGGGGCCAGCGGAAAAAGTGACTCCGCGTCTATCCGCGGACGAAATGCCAGACGAACGAGGCCGCGAATTATCCGAAGGTAGTGTAACATATCCACGTTCCCACAATTAAACCCGTCCGCGTCGCAAAAACGAAGCTATCTCCGACTCGGTATAGTCTTATATAAATCCTCGCTGTTCGTCAAGCGGCTGCTTGTGCAAAGAAAGTCCGCGCACGGTGAAATCCCGACGACAACAACGGGCGAAGCGCATATATGATCGTCAATAAACTCGCGTCGGTAAATTCTCGCGAGGAAATTTCGCTGTTCTCCGATCGATGATTTGTGTGACTTGTGAAGGAGAAAGACGTTCTTTCATTGGGAAGAAACGAACAAGATCTAATTTTTAACGACTTGCAAATTACGATAACGGTATCGTAAAATGTTGAAAACGTTTGCACGATGTGCATCGTGACTTCGAGAGTCTCCACTCCCGCGAGAATAACGAGAGTAACGGAAACAACTCGCGCGCGCGCGCAAAGCCGAGGGTTAAATCGCTTTGATTATCAAAGTAACCGATGTGCAATCGAGTCGCAAATTGGTCTCTTGAGGAGATAGACAAACAGAGCGACGACGCGCGTTCGAGAAAACTGTGTGAATACGACGCGGAAGAGTAAACCTCCGTTGGACGGACACTCCTCGTGTCAGCGACGAAGAAACTCGGGGGAGGACAATAGAAGAGAGAGAGAGAGGCTCTCTTTGTGCGGAGAGAAGAAGAGTCTTCTTCAAGATTCCGCTATACACGAAGACAATCGCGACGGTTGATTAACGGCGACGATGCGGAACGTCGCTAAACGGAGAATCGAGATTGGAAAGCCAAAGGTCGAAACGTGACGGGCAAACGTGTGGTTTGCGGGTGCGATAAGACGGTATCGAGGATATGTACACGTCGTCGCCGCGGTCGATCGACCAAGAGGAAGAAAATAACCAGACGCGAAACGGAGAAGAAAGAGACGAAGATATCGGGAACACACGGAGGTGGGTATCGAGTGACGATCGCACGGGAGAAATGCTCGACTAGATGCGCATCGAATTGTTGTGTCGAAAGCTGCGGGGAGAATTCCGAGCGTGAGAGACGAAGAGAGTCGCGTCGAAGAAGAAGAAGAAGAGGAGGATGTTATCTGGGAAATCGTTCGACGGTCGCGTCGCGCAATAAGCGCTTACGCCCGTGAGAGCCCCGAGGAGAAATTGTCTTCGGGCTCGTAAACACACGGAGGATATTGTCGGTGAATTCAACGCCGCATCAACTACGCGCGTGCCGCGCGAGATAAGAAAACGAGGAGAGAGAGAGAGGCGCGGATAGAGAGAATCGGGCGTGTAATCTTCGTTGATATCACGTCGATCGAAAATATAACCCCGGAACGCGGTTCTGCTTCAGGTGCCAATAGGAGCGTTGGCCGTGGAATCGCGCGAAACTTGCGCTAAACTTGCTTGAATAAATAAATTGCAGAATAAACTCGATCTTTTCTTCACGGAAAAAAGATAGGAGATGCTCATCCGCCTCGTTTGCAACTCGGGCGCCCGAGAGAAACAGCCGATTCGAAACGTATCAAGCGGTAACGGGAGAAGCAGAGATACATAAATTACGAATAAGTGTAACGCGTAAACGCGGAAAAATTGCACGCGTAACATTTTACGAGCAATTTATCAGAAAGATAAAAAGAAACGTGTTCGTCTATCGTCGATCGTGTTTCTCGAACGGTGGGAGGACAGGAAATATCAAGAGGCACATAAATTATAAATGAGCGTGTGAGTTTTTTTTAGAAAAATTACACGTGTTTGAGAAAAATCTGAGAATTAAACACACAACTTGTCAATCTCGAGGAGAATCTGTCAGTCAAACGAACACCGGCGCGTGCCGCGCAGGAAGCGAATGATAAAGCGTAAATCTCGTCCGGAGATATCTCCGTTATAATCTCCGACAAAGTGTGCTAACGCGGTTCGTAAAACGCGTCAGAATATCGCGGCAGACGAATCTCAGACGGGAGAAAGAAATGCCGCACAAATGATAAGGAGCGAGGAAGCGACGAGGGATGAGACGCGCGCGCGGAGAAAATCTGATTGCGCGTCGGAGAGAAGCGCCACGGTAAAATAAGACTTTATTTCACGGATCGTAAAAGAAAAGCATATAGCGTCGTAAAAACAAACGCTCTCGAAATTTGCATCGTTCGCGGGCGAGAGATTTACGCGTCCGCGCAAATCGGGAGCAATCGGGGGCTATCGCCCCGGAAGTGCCGTCGTAAACATCGAGACGAGAAGCGCGCGCGCGCGCGCGTCTAGATAAGAAACCCGGCGAAAGCGGATCGAAGAGGAGCGTCGTCCGATAAAAAGCATCGCGCAATGGAGCGCGGCTGATGACGGCGCCGAAGAAAGGCCGCGGCAGGTTCGGATTTGTTCAAAGGAAAAAAGGCAAACAAACAAAACGCGCGCGATACTTACAGCGAATGACTTCTCGCGCAACGTAGTATATCCCACCGGTATCGCACGAAACGACAAAAGCGCAACAACAGTTACGATAATCGCCGCTCTTGCACGTGTCAATTGCGACGCGTCGCAATTTTTGCCCCGCGTTTGACTTGCCATCTCGCGAGAGAAAAATTTCGAAACGATGGCGGAGAGACGCGATTAGAGAAAAACTGATAATAATCATAAACCGAAAAACACGGTGTAATTGGAAGATCGAGAGCAGCCGGCCAACAACGGGGGAGTTACAAGAAAATTTTCTCGATCGAGAAATTCAATCAAGCTTCGCCGGAATTACAACGATCGTTAAAAAAAAAAAAAAGAAATCAGATCGGACTTATAGACGCACGAACGAGCTTGCGTCAAGCCGCTTCGCATCTGATAGAGCGATTATCCAGTAGCGGGCCCCGTTTCTTCAAAGTCTTAATCGCCCGCAATCGAGCTCGATTATTATACAGCTGCTCGCGGCGGAAATTGCGCGTGACGTCGTGATTTTCACTCAAGAGTGTGTCAAATGCACACCGGCGTCACGTCATCGCGGCGAGATAAATGCGCGCAATCCGCCGAATGAGCGATCTTTTGATTTTTTGTTTTTTCACACGTTGCGGTAAAATCCACAGTAGCGCATCCGAGAAGATTTTTCGCCCGGTGCGAAACCATCAGAGCGAGAGGAGAAGCGATATATTGGGCTTTTCTCGCGCGTTCACGGTGAGGTAATTCAAGAGGAACAACCATTAGACGATGGTGTTGATAAAACGCGTTGATTTCCCGCTGACGCGGCGATAAATCAGCCCGACGTTAATCGCGATATCCCGGGTCTGGATCTGAATACAACGAGAAGGGAGAGAGAGAGGTCAGATCTCTTCTTGAGGGGAACGGTTTCCTGTTAGAAACTTTGCATCTCTCCCAGGTCGAGCGAATAAGAAACAGGCTGGAAAAATCGGTGATTCGAAGGTATTCTCGCAAACATTTTTCTACTTCTAGCGCACGTGTGCGCGCGCGCGCGCTTAAGATAATTACAATAAAATTACACAGTTCCGATGTAAGAGCAAACTTAAGAGAATCGAAACATATTGCACATAGTACTGCGTGCTTGCCAATCTTAAATTGCGATCTTCGAGGTCGTCAATTTTTTTTTTACCACGGTGCGTTAACGTCAATTACCGATCATCACTCACGTGCTTGCTGTTGTGATGGACGTGCGCTTTTGCAAAACCAAATAGGCTAATTGCCCGTAGAACGTTGATCGATTTAATTTTTTGTTTCGCGAAAATTGCACGTCCGCGCTGCTATCCAACCTTTTTTTTTTTCTTTTCTTCTCGTTTTACGTTTCTCAACCGAAATCGGATAATTTAATTTGATACGTCTCATGTCGGATTTATCTTTCAGATCGGACGTCTCTCTTCACAAGTTCGTGGCCGCGTGAACACGTTTCGCTGAACGCGCGAAATTGCCGCTTCCGTTGGTATCGTCTTCCCGCCAACGGGCTTGTCCCGCGAACTGAGGAGCGGAAATATGATGGAATTTTTTTTCTCGCAACTGAGGAATCGCCGGAACAGAAACAAGAGCCGCGAAAGCGATGAAACTGTATAATTCAATCTGAGATATATACGAGAGAGGTAAGTCGAGAGATCGTAAATAAAAATAATACTCTTCTCATAACTAAAATGTGGTAGTTCTGATAATTTTAACAGAGTTTTGCAATTTAACATTATCTTGTTTTTTTGCGATTTATTTTTTTTCTTTAATTCACGTAAATATATACAAACTTTTTTTTAATGGAATTGTCTTTTATAAAAACTGTTTTGAGACAAAGCAATTTTCTTTTTAATTTTTTAAAAGAAATTTTCTCTTAATCGAACTCGTAAACTTAAAACCTCGTACGACTGAGATACTTTTAAATGTGTACCATTGTTGTTTTAATTTTCTGCGGTTTGTCTGAGGTTTTGTTATTGTGTTGTTAAAATTTTTTTTTGCGGTTTGGATCGTTTCGCGGTCAATCTTCTGCTCTTTGCAGTCCTTTCGGCTGTGATTTCTTGCTTTTAATTTTGTTATTTTATTATCGCGCGCAATGTTGGATCGAGAAATTCAACAGTCCGTTATAAAGGAAACGAAGTGAATCCTCGGATTTGAATTGCATGAAGGAAATCACTGTTAGATGCACCGCTGTTTACAAACAACCCGATTAAATAGGTATTAAACGATAATTAACGATCACTTTCACGAGCCACACTGTGTAGTTCGAAATAAATGACTGAGATAAGCGGCAGGTCATTTGTTTCTGTCGTACACTGTGTATCAAAAAAGTAGTTTTTTTTTTTTTAATTAAATACCCATGCGAAATAAATCATCATATTGCAACTCTTTAACTAAATCTTCATATTTTACTATTAAATAAAAAACAGATGATAGAAATTATTAAAATACATTTTTTACCTCTCGCTGCATAACTTAGTTCCATCTTCGCACACAAGCATCATTAACTAAAGTCAATGTCAAGGCCAGTTGCCGACTTTTGCCAATGTCATTGGATTTCGTTCGGTCAACTTTCGATCTCTCGGCCGATCGATGACCTTCGGTTACGCGCGAGATTCTTAGCTTATGAGATTGGTGCAAAATTAACATTTTTGTTATTTAATAAATGTTATCCATTAAATAACATTAATTTGTTATATTTTTTTATTAAATAACAAAAAAACCGCACAATTATCTTCCCATCAACCTGGTGTTTTAAAATTAAAAGGATTCACGCAGAAATGCGTGACCCACTTCCAAATGTTTTATCCGCGAGTTTCATCGCGTGTCCTGTATATGCGACGCGAATATGGGCCAGCGTGTTTATCATTCTCCGACGTGTAGCTGTAAATGAAACTACTACGTACTATGCCTCGGAGCGGATCATCTCTCTCCCTTTCTCGTTTCCTGACACCTAAATAGATCGCGCTCGTGCAATTTCTCGCGATCTTGCAATTACTCGAATCGAAATAATCGCACGGACGGAGAGATCTCTGTCTGTCTCGCGATCGCATTATCATAAATATTTTTGTTTGATAACGGTGTCGGGAAATAATACCGTTGAACCCTCCCCCGTCGTCGCGTTCTCGTCATCGATCGGCCGGACGAATTTTGTTTAATTGACGCGCGCCTGCACACGTTACACAGACGAAAACGTTACACGTTTTTGTCGTAATCGAACGGAAAGCGGATCTATAATCCGATCGGATTATATCGGACGCATCGCGGAGAACAAAAAATTGCCGACTACATGTCCAACTTCCAACTTTTTGCGTCTTTTTTTATTGAGAGACTGCAAGAAACATTTGATTGATTAATTGCTTCTTGTTTGTGCTTTCACAATATTTTTTTCTTTTCAACCGGAGATACGCATATATATGTATGTAGCAATCGCAGCAACAAAAAATCGTGACTGTTCAAACACCGGTACCTAATCGTTTTCTAGCTGCGCTTCTCTCATCTCGTTCGCGCGCGCTCGTTGGCTACAATCCGCGGCACGTTCATTCCGCGTGCAAATTAAAGCTTACCCTAGAATCAGAAATTCAAGTGTAATCTTTCTCCTTAGGGAGAAAAAAATCCACGCCTCTCTTCTGCGTTCCTCGTTTATCCACAGAGCGAGGCTTTATTATGGTTTCGACCGACATGCCGATAACTCGTGATCTGCACGCTCGCTGATTTTGATGCCGTGTTGAGATTAATTACGCCAAGAGAATCGTACTACGAGGAAACATTATAAAAGTACACACACTTCGTTTAAATAAAAAAAATGTAGAATGGATTATGATTCCTTGCGAGACAACGTAACGATATCTCGAAGTAAGTATTCGCGCAAGTATAGCTCCCGCTCTTTCGCGATGATTCTTCTTCCGTTTTTAAATCTCTATTTAATTTTGCGTCTTTTTAATAAAGTTTATTGTTATTGAATAGTCAATTAGTTAAATAATTATTAAAATAAAACAGGTCCTTCAAATATAAATAAAATTCAAAAAT
>QVOA01004371.1:0-15551 GCA_014825685.1 Pseudomyrmex cubaensis | reverse complement strand
AAAAAAAAAAAAAAAAAAAAAAAAAAAAAAAAAACAACTCACTACCATCTTTGGGAGACAATGTTCCTAAGAGAAAGGATATGTGTGTGTATTATATATTATGTATATATAAAAAAAAAACAACGCCGTTATGTGTCGGAATCTTTAGAATGAAAAGGAGAAGTCGTCGAGACCAAGAAAAGGATATATATATATATAAAAAGAAAAACGTATTTTCCGTATAAAATTAGTTTGCAGGTCAAGAGACATATACATATATATATACACACATATGTATGTATATATATATATATTTGTATACATGTAAGATATAATAATATTATATCCTTCAAATTCCTGCCAGTCGTAAATAACCGCCCGAAAGTGCAAGATTTGCCAAAAATCACTCTTTCTCCCTTTTTCTCTCTCACTCTCACTCTCTTTATATGCACGCGATACACACACACATACACACTCTCTCTCTCTTTCGTTCGGTATATATATTCCACTCGTTCTCTCTGTCCTCGCGCGATAAAAAGCTTCCTTTCATTTAAAAAGCAGTCTTTCGTTGCCGCCGCACTATATGCGGAGCTGCTCCGCCCCTTCCCGCGCCTTCTTCTTCTCACGGTTCTGACGGTATAAAAAATGTTTCGCGTCGCAAGCATATATCGCAATCTATGTATACGCTACGAGAAGTGACAACTTGAGAACTTATACGATATTTACGAGACGACGTGCGCAATTTCGCAGTTTCGCGGCGCGGAGAACACGCGCCGAAAGATCGCTCTATCGACCGAAGTGAGAGATATATATATTTTATATCTCCACACACATACACACACACACAATGTGTAACGCGTGGCACGTCATATATTTATTTATGTACAAATAAATAAATGAGCACTATACTATCTCGCGCTGCTTGGATTTTGCTCGATCAAACGGAACGTCGCATTTCGCCTATTTTTTTTTTTTTTTTTTTTTTTTTTTTTTTATTGAAGATACATCTTTTATTGACAATTAATTGATCGCTTCTAATCACTTCTTTGACTACTTCTTTCTTCTTTAACCGCGCGACGGATCAAAGATATGTCGGTCTTAACCGCGCGCAGAGACGCACGCGTCGCGTATATAAGAGGATATATATATATATATTGCTTATCTTAAATCCGTTAGATCTCGACAAATTGTCACGGTTCCAATATCCAGCAGATCTTTTTTGCATACACATAAATTGTGTGCAACCGATCGTTTCAAAGGCTCTCTCACGTTAGTTTCGAATAGTCTTTTTTTCGCACAAATTGTTCACGTTTGAATTTCTAAAACGCGCGCAGCTCGTATCGTTAGGAAAAACAAAATCCCTGCAAATGTTATTACGTATACCGTATGCTTGTACGATTCGACAAGTCTCCGAGTCACCGCGAACGTCGTCGTGAGCGAAGAATCAGTACAACTTGAGGCTCTTCCGTTCCGTTATTAACACTAAGTCCGCTTAAATCGGCTGCAGAATATAATCCAACATCAATAAAATCGTGGTGTAATTATTAAGGATTCTCCTCGCCAGTTGCCTTGCGGCGAGTTACCTTTGAGATTATATGAGATCAGACCGTTAATAAACGTTCCGAGAGGAAGCGGAACTCGCGATCGAGGGAGGAAACGAACGGAAGGGAAGACGGAAGGGCGGAGAGAGATGCTCTTTTTTTTTAGTGCGCGTCGCGCGTCTCGCTCACAAGTTACAAAGTTCTTACAAAAGCTGAAGACTAATATCGTCCGTATAGTTTGTCACGACGTATATAAACGACGAACGATTTTGCGCGGCAAAGATGTGTTTCCCGTCGTATGTAATAATAAGAATACACAGGGCGCGCGCGCGCGTATGTGTATATATATATCAAACGTAAAAAGAAACTACACCGGACTCGAGAATATCGTGGAACACAAGGAAATTTGTTTGTTTTTTTTTTTTGTTTTTTTTTTCTTTAGTTATTCACGTTTTTTCGACATCACGTGCGTCACACAACCCTAACGCTAATAATTTAATCTATTTGTTTGTAAAAATGCGCGAATCGTCCATCCCGGTGTAACTTACGACGTTACCTTTATATATATATATATTTATATGTATATATATATTTCGTGTGTGTGTGTGTCGTCGTCGTCATCGCCGCGCTTGACCGCGCGCAAACTCGGCGGAAAAAAACTTTCCTTTCTCTCTCTCTCTCTCTCTCTCTCTCTTTCTCTCTCACAATTGCTATAACTATACAATTAATTAACGTTAGTAATTACTCTCACTTAATTCTAAAAATGTTTCAATCATGATATTATCGCGTCGTGTAACGTAACGATGTTATCCTCAACGTCTGCGTCCGTCAATACAATGGCGCCAGTTCGGCGTATAATTAAGGCGCGTCTCCGATCTTTTACTTTTTAAAAATCCTACCGTTCTCCTTAACAGATTTAAGACCACAGAACTTCTCACCGAGAGAGAAATTAACAAACTTCGACAAAAGAGAATCACGATTGCAAACATTACACGAGTTCCTCTTGTTTATCTCTCCTTGAGTTTACCGTCTCTCTAGTTACGACATACATAACTCGATTACCGGACTACCACCCTCTTACTTCGACTTTTAAGACATCTGTCCTAAAAGTCTCTCTAGTTTCTTCGTTTTGTTTTGTTGTTTTTTTTTGTTTTTTCTTGTTTTTTGTACAAATCAATTTATCGATATTGCACGAGTTTCCTAACACCGAAAATAGTTGTGTGTATATGCGGCGTAATAATCGATCAGTTCTGCGTCACTGGTAATTCGTCTCAGCGTTGCTTCTTAACGACTAATTGTTTTGAAAGATGCAGCACAAATGAAGTTTCGTGTGTGTGTGTGTGTGTACGTGTGTATGTGTGTTTGTTATTTTGTTCTAAATTATTTCTTTCGTATAAAAACACTCTCTTAAGTAGTAATTATTTATCAGACACAGTAAAATACATTTTGTTCTGTTGTATATAATATTATAAGGTTCTTTTTGTTTTTGTTTTCGAGAGTTAACGTGTTTACGTATACATGTCAGCGCGAAAAAAATACAGATACAGAGACTTAGCGTAGTAATTAAAGCGAAATTTTTGTAGTAAAACGAACATATAGATATACAAATACACAGAATACTTTTTAATATACGATTTACCAGCGTGCAATAATCTATCGTGCGCACTTTTATTTTATTTTTTTGTTTTTTTTTTTGTTTTTTTTTTTGTTTTTTTGTTTTTTATTTCGTTTCGTAGGAAAAAAATTCGCTCCGCGTTTTCAACGCCGCGTTTCAGGCCGCGCCGCGTAATCCGCAGGGCGTGCAAGTGAAAAGACAGAGGAATTTCTTGACGAGGAGGTTCACAAATGTCAACGTTCCCTGTGTATTTCGCAAGGTCAGCCGAGAGTAGTATCGTTGGAACCTCTCGTCGAACTCTTCGTCCTCTTCGTAGTCGTAATTATTATAGTTGTACGAAAAATTACGGGGATAATGGTAAGAATAATGACAATGACGCTGACGATACTGTTGCTGTTGTTGTTGATGCTGATAAAAATGCTGGCTACGATGCACGCACTTCCTGATCTCCAAGGCGCTAGATCCGGGCAGTGAAGGGCGGGCAAGTGTACGCGCCGATGCTGTATATCCCGATACACGGGGCAGGTTGTGCGGCGCGGAGGATAATCGTGGGGCCAGATTCGGCCTCATTCGGGATCACCAGTTGGCCATACCGGGTTTGTTTAGAGTCATGAAGTAAATCTGGCACGAACTACCGCCTTTTGCCGACGAGAAGAATACCTGAAGAACGATACAATGTTGTTGCGTGTGATGCCTAATCGTAGGTAAGAACTACGACACGATTTATAGCAAAAAAACAAAAAACGATATCAACTGATATACGCAAGCGAGAGTTCGGACAGCACGTACCTTATCATTACGTTCGCAGAGGAACTTGAGCCGTTGAGCCTTTTTGTGCATGAAAACACCATCGAGGTGACCGCTCTCCACACTTCTGATCTCGATCGCTTTGTTTCCCCAACCCATAATCTGTCCCGTGCCGATGTATGCAACACTAGTAGGCATCTCGCCCCACTGTAGTACCATCGTCTTAGCTATTCTGCCGTAAGTGTTCACGTACACGCCCTCGTTATCGTAGCAAAGTAACAACTGCATACCGTTACTGTTCGGCAATGATACTATACAATGCGGACAGATAGGGCCTTGGGTCTGCAATTGAAAAATGCGCGTTTACGATGATAGGAAGACACCAATTGATTATTTGTCTCAACATGAATGCACGAGAATCTAATCCCCTTACGTGTTTCGGTAAATATATGTCGTAAACTGTGGCGGAATCCAGGTCGACTGCGTGAAATCCATCCGCGCTACCGTAAATAACCTTCAATCTCGAACCTTCCTCGATCGTAAGATCGACTAATAGCGGTCTGTGCGCGAGTTCGCCGAAAGACTTGAAAGCCATAAATTTGTGATACGGCTTCGGCGCCCAAGCGTAAATCTCAATGGAATCCTTCAGCGCGATCACGAGGAACTTTATCCTCTCGTATTTTACTATTTTGAAATGCACAGCACCCTGCAGATCGCCCACGTTGATCCAACCGTTACGTCGCTCGGCTTGCTGCATACATAAGCAGAGATATACACACGTAGAAATAAATACACAGTGGATGAAAAGCGAGGAGATCTCTTGACGTAACGAAAACTTACATCGCTGTGACCATCCGTTCGCAGAATCTTGCTCTTCAACCAAGACAGATAGTACACGCGCACTCTGTTTTTCTTACCGCTGATTGTCACCAAAATGTTTTGACCCTCGAGAACTTCCATCTGTTGGAAACGTCTTCTGTTGATCAACTGATAAACCTTACCCTGTCCGCTCCTGTCCAGTAACATCAGACCGTTCTCGGTTCCGATTAATAGATTCACTCCTACGGAAACGACGAATCAATCGTATCTTCAAGTCGATCGCGAGATTCGAAGAATCGCGATAAAGACTGTGTGTGTGTGTGTGTTTGTGTCCTTCCTGTACATACCCCATAACGCGGCACAAAGAATTTCACTGTTAAAGCGTTTCTTATATTTGCGTATCTCCGGCGTATCCGACGCTACGTCATGGCTGGTGGGAGTCACGTTAACGTTCACGTGGGACTCTCTTCTCGCCGGACCGGCTCCGAATCCGAATGTGAGGAAAGACCTCTGTTTCTGTTGAAGCGCAAACGGAGGAGGTGATTTCACCGCTTGTCGGTACTGCAACAGAGATGACTTTGCCGTTTAAGAGAGTTTACTCTACCAGGCGAAAAAAAAAAAAAAAAAAAAAAAAAAAACAAAAAAAGAACACTTCTACTTGGTACACGCAAAAAAGATGTTAAAAAAGTACTGTAAGAAAATTTATCTCTAACCCAGACAAAACCAGCAAACACAATCAAGTTACGAGTTAAGGAAAGGTATGCAGTTGCAGGAACGCGTTGAAAAGTTTCAATAGTGAGCGAACAACATGCAAAGAGAAGACAAACAAGGAAGTCAGAGAGAGAAAAAAGGAACAAATCAAACGACGATTCAAATATGCGAGAAGTAATCTACGTAACATTCTCCCAACAAACAGATGTTACCTCTCAATTGAAAAAAAAAAAAAAAAAAAAAAAAAAACATTCACATGTAACTGCTACGTGGTAAAAAGGATGCGCGTTGAAAGGGGAGGATTCAAGCAGAGATTCGTCAACTCAACAACTCTATGTTCAATCAAGCATCCACAACTACATGTATATATCATTATATTATATTATTTGTCACTGCTTCATTATGATCTCAAGTACGCATTCAATTAGAGATTAGAAGACCATTTGCGCGTCGTGAAACACGCGATTCGTTGTTGTTTTTTTTTTTTCGCATGTGTTGTCGCACGTTTCACGAAACAAAATTCAGAGTTAAAGGACAGAAGAAGGAAGAGAGAGATGTGAGAACGAAAAGCAACGGTGATCGCGGTCGGGTGTTAGAGATTGTCGTTTTTTTTTTTTTTTTTAATATTTGTGTTGAAACACCAAGAATGTCAAGAGTAAGAATCCCACAAACCAAACTAAAGAGGATTATTATATATGTATTAAAAAAACGAGACCTGCGCACAAAAACTGGCATTCATCTCGCGGTGCATAGATAATTAATGAAAAAAGAAAAACAAAACAAAAAGATCAACGATCTCGAGAGAGAGCAAAACAACACGATTCTGTTCTTGTCCCGTCCATCTCCTCTCCTCGCGCGCGTTGCAACACGCGCGGGGAGGAAATAGAGGGAGAAAACAATGTTTTCTTTTTTTTTTTTTTGTTGAAAAATTTGTAAATGTGGAATACGGATAGATACTTACATTTTTGTAATTAGTATTGGGATTGGAATGGTCAGTAGAGGGCCCTGCCCTTCGGGTTAGAGCTCCCGCGTGTCCCACAACACACAACATAATCCTGAATTAGTCACGCTGACAACCGTACAATTGACGCTTATAGAGATCGCACGTGAAAACAGAGACATGTGTGGCGTATGGCCATGTATATATACGATCCTGCTTATCGTGTAAAGCGTGATCGTGTCAAAAAAAAAGAGCTTCTGCAATATCAGGTCCGATTAAAAAACTCGACTTGTTAAAAACAAAACTGTATTTCGCGACCCTCACGTCTCTTCTTGCACGTGGATTTTTGCCAATAAAAGGTTGTTGTTTGAGATACGGTGCTCTCGCATAAAGCCGTGTAAAAATCGAAGCGTTTTTTTTTTTTTTTACCTCTTTGATACACTTAACACTCCTTTCGAGTAACACGTCTAAAAGTGAGGAGGGAAGAAAAAAATGAAGAAGATTCGCGCGTTCTCACGCGCGTGCGAGAAATTGTTTCCGTGATAAAAAAGCTGAGAGACAAATGCTGAGAAAAAGAGAATATTTAAGGATCTTATATTGTGTATACGTACGCTATGTATGAGGCACACTGTAATTTTTTACACGAATCACATGTATTTACGAGCCATTGAAAATCGCAAAGAATTTCGTCCTCGACGTGAACTTGATAGGAGACAGGAGTGAAAAGAGTGACGCACAAAGAACGATTTTTCTCCTGAACCGTTACTAGACTAGTGGTAACTCTCTCTCTCTCTCTCTTTCTTTTTTTTTTCTAAAAAATTTCTCGTAACCAGAGTGGAAAACAACACGACTTCAACAAAAACAAAAAATATAATTTTTTCTCTAAGAACTGAAATTTTTGTTCACTAAAAATTCTCGAACTCACAGAGAACTCGTCTCTCGTTCCAACTAATATCACGTAACAAATGCAAATCAAATTTCTTCTCACGAGACTCTCGTACACAACTTTCTTTTTATGCACATAAAAAAATAAAATAAAATAAAACAAAAACAAAAAATAAATCAAGGTCTAATTGTTTACCAAAATTGCTAATTTATATAACGAAGTGAGAATGCAACCTAAAAAGAATCACGAAACAACAGATCGAGATAATATATAGTCAACAAAATGCACTTTTATAGACTAAATCACGGACAATTAACAAGACATTGACACAAAGCATAAGCCGCCCCCTCTCTCTCTCTCTCTCTGTGTAAACCCTCAAACTTAAACACATTTATGTATAAAATATAATAATACAGTATCGCGTATATAAATGCGCGACTTGCTTGTTCCGAAATATCGAAAAGCGTCGAATAAATATATATGTATATATATACACGTATATATATGTATACACGTATATATATACACGTTGTACCGTTACTACATCGTTGCCACTAGTCTGTCTTCGAACCTGGTATATAAAATGTGTGTGACATGTCTAAATCAGGTTTGCGGGTAAACACAGTACACTATACGCGTAACTACGTACCTATTTTGCGATATGTATGCTTATTAGAATAATAATCGATAATAAATATACACAGTATGTAAGAAAGATAATCTTGATCCAATCAAAAAGCAATTACTTTCTCGGAACAATTTGGTGTAACGGAAAAAAAAGCATTCTCATTGCTACTATATAAACGAAAGGATAAAACTCATTCAAGATCTTTATCGATTGTCATATGTATACAGGGTGTTTAATAAGACAAAAGTGAATTATTTTAAAAGAACTTAGTATGCTCCAAAGTAAGTCGAAAAGTCTTAATGAACATAGTTTCGTTTTTGAGTCATAGTTTTATTCTTTTGGTTTTGATGTACTTATAATTTATTTCAATTTTCAATGCAAAAAATAACACAGCTGGTGTTTCGCGTTACGTTATGAGAGAAGATGCAGAACCTGCGTAGACATCTTCTCCAATAAAGTGAAACAAAACATCAGCTGTAAATTTTTTTAATAAATATAAATTATAATAAAAATAGATAAAAGTAAAAAAAAAATTAAAATAAAGACGTAACAAAAAAATAAAATCTCAAAAACGGCTCATTTGCAAAACCCATTAAAAAGTTTTTGACTTATCTTAGGACATATGAAATCGCCTTAAAATATTTTACCCTTGTGTTTAAACATTCTGTATACACACATATGTGTGTGTGTATTACGTATACGTTAACGACGTTACATATACGTCACATCGTTCACAAGACTCACGCCTCGAGACGCAACATATAAAGAAGGCATTTCGTATAATAATAAAAGTGGAAATAAAATGTGAGTTGTGGCAAATCGTATATGCGCGCACTCGCTCGATATATCACCGGCGTGATAGAATCGCACAGGCAAATCTCTTCGAGATGTCACATCCTTCCGTACTCCGTCGCGACGGCAACAGTTTTTCCGAGCAACGCGATATACATTTCTCAGTAACGCGCTATTGTTCCATCTCGCAACGCGAATCTATCTATCTGGCTGTCTCTGCCGAGAAAGAGAGACACAAAGTGTCGCGCGAGTACGCGCATAAATCGCTATATAAGTAAAATAGAGGATATCAATAGAGAGATATAGACAGATGAATCTGACCTCCTCGCTAGTTGACTTGTCCTGCCGTTGACCCGGTGAAGAGGTCAAGAGATCCGGTAATACCGAACTGGGCCGTGAACCTGGGGACGAGTCGGACCTCTGGAAATCACCGCCACCCCCGCTTCTCGAACGATCTCCACCCTCGCGATTCTGCAAATCAGCGATTCTCCGTTTGAAATGTTCCAGTCGAGATAGCGAAAAAAAAAGAAAAGGAAGATAAAAGACTTGAGAGTAGAGAAAACTCCATCAAGGATCTGAATTCGTTTTCTTTTTTTTTTTTTTTTAAGTTTGTCTTTTGCAGGATTCTTTTTTCTTTCTTTTTGCTCTCTTCTCAAACTTCGCGCAAATGAAATTTAGATTTCTATTACTACTCGCAATTCACTTACTTGAAATTACGAATTCAGATTCCCGATATTGCGATGCAGATACAAGAGAAAGGAGACAAGTTACGCAGATTAGAGACAGACGGAACAACAATAAAAAAAAAAAAACAATGCTAACATCGAAGGGTAAGAATTGAGGGGGGAATCGATGATTAACAGGGAGAAATAATGCGAGAAGAGAATGGTGAAATTTATATAAAAGCGTGAAGATTACGTTCACGAGGAGAAGCGGAAGAGAGAGAGACAAGCGGAAACAATGAAAGAGAATCGGAGAGAAAATCGGACGCTGCACGAAAAAGCACGAGTAAAGCTGTAAAAAATAAAAAATGTAAAAAAAATATTGCGAGATGAAAATATTAAACAGTGTTGAGAAACTTATTTCGACACAGAGTGCATCTAAAACGTATAATTACCAAGTTAAGTTTTTCTCACAAACACAAAAAAAAAAAAAAAAAAAAAAAAAAAAAAAAAAAAAAAAAAAAAAAAAAAAAAAAAAAAAAAAAAAAAAAAAAAAAAAAAACGCAGAGTCATGCCAACAGTCAATTAAGCTATTTTCTCGATCGTATTTAAACTTACAAACTTATTTAACACATTAACTAATTCGCTGAACAATTTACATCTGTCGTTTGTATTCCGTACATAAAAAAAGACACAAGAGACAATATTTACAGTATTTAAACCTAAAACGAATACGTAAAATAATAATCGGTAAAGATACTACATACACACACACAGACCAACGATACATATGTGATAAATAAAAATACGAATACTATATATTTCCAACTTTTATAGTAAACTTTACACTTTTGTGTCTCAAAAATGATTGCCGGAAAAACTGAACGCGCAACCGTTGTCTCATTACACTCGATTCTCCGAAATTTTTCTCTCCCCAAGAGGGTGGTGGCATCAGACCGAAATATCGCGCTGACGAATTCTCTCGGCGCGTTTTCAGCTTTTCTCTTTCTCCGACGCGTGGTTAATCCCGCGCTAAATGGCAATGAGAGTAAACACAAAATCGCTACATGCTCAGACACATAAAGACAAAATAAAGCATGCTTAGCACACGTGCTTGCAAAACACGGAGAGAGACACTGAAATGGGTCACTGTGTAATACATATATGAGCGTTTTGGGGGGGTGTGGATCTCGAGGCATACTTTTGTTTTGTAGCGCAAGCTTCATGCAAGACACGATGTGTAATAAAACTCGTACGACGTTTCGCATGGTAATCCACTGTCATTTCTATGTATTTTTCCTTTTTTCTCTCGGCTGCTCTCAACCTCTCTCTCTCTCTCTTTCTACTTCAATGCCATTCTTTTCTTGAGTGCCTCACTCTTTGTTTCGCGACAGTTTTATATTTCTTTCTTTCCTCCCTCTACTTCCCTCTATTCGTCTCGGGATTATGCGTGCAATGTGAGAGAATGGCAGAACACAAAGTCCCCGGTACACGTCTTAGGGGTCGATTGTTGATAATTATTATTCTCACGTTCTCTCTTTCTTTCTCGCAATATCTCCTCCTCTCCTCTTTCTCTCATTTCTTTCTCGACCTCCCATTCGTCTCTCTCTCTCTCTCTCTTGTTCTCGAGATTACAAGAATTTCAGTCTCAAAGCATCGAGATTGATATGTGAAAAATGCGACGGCGCAATTTGTACTTTTTTTCTAGCAACGTGTTCCGGTCCCTCGTGTATACGAAGGAGGATTTTTAGCGTCGTCCAAGTACGTCAACGCAATTGTCGTTCATGTTAAGGTCAGCCGGTAGCTTGTTAGTACAGAGAAAAATAATAGAAAAATAAACTTTTGAAGAGACATCCGCTTATTAGAGCTTATGGTCATTTTTCGGCGAAGTGTAAAATGTTAATAAAAAAGTTTTACACAAGATATTAACACAATTTCGATGCACACACATAATCTTACATAAATATATCAAATGAAAACAAGCGTGTTTGAAAAGCGTATAATATAGTTAGAAATATAAAAAATAATTCACAATTTATTTCGCATAATGATTATCGTCGTAATGTTTTTTCGCACACGAAAAAGATCTCGAGATGTCGTGGATTTCAAGAAACGACGTCTACTCGAATTTATATTTCAACAGACAATATAAAAATGAAATAAAGAAATATGCTCGAGAAAAAAAGAAGAGACGCGTCAACATAATTGGAGAAACGTCTTGGTGATTCACCATCACGATTTTTTTATCTGTTTTTATTTATTTTTTTCCGAATCCCGCGACGTGTCGTTGCGCCCATTAGACGTTGTCGAGTATTCCAAACAACTTCCATGCAGTTATTCCTTGAGTTCGGTCGCAGATTTCACGTCGTGTTTCCGTCGTCGTGGAAGTGATGTTTGTCGGGTTTTTGTTTTATTTTCGTTTTTTTTTTCGTCTTTTTTTTTTGCTGCATGAGAGTATACAGTAAATCACTCGAACAACAGAGGACGAGACTCATTTGCCAGGGATCATAAAAGGACGTAGCGATGAAATGGAAAAAAAAAACAAAGGAATCGGATTTACGGAGTAGCATAATTAATAATTCGACATCGCTTTTTGTGTCGCGGTTTTTTCTCATTAATAAACATCCGCAAGAGAAATCCCACAACCACATGTAAATGAGACAGACGTGTGTCGTGTCATGAAGCCCAGTTGTTGAGAGATATAAAACTCTGAGTGAAGCAGCAATGATTTGCACAAAATCATAACACGAGGATTGAATGAAAAAAAAAAAAAAAAAAAAAAAAAAAAAAAAAACAAATTGATGTGCTACTCGGTAAATACGTTTGCAAAAAGCCTCTTGTTGTGACAGACGAAAGAAAAATTGTCAGTAAGTGAATAAGATATTATTTGGTATCAGCAGCATCTCCCAGAGCGTGTGAATCTTCCAAGTTCTTATTTGTAAGAGAGACACTAGTAGTTACAGCGCTAACAACAATAGTAGTAAATAGTAGAGGTATAGTAAAAAATAGTGTGACAGTGTTGGTAATTATAACGGAAATAGTTATAATTAATACGGCAATAAATGATAGATAAATGGTAAATAGTAACGTGTGCTAGTAGAGTGGCGGAATTAGTAATAAAACGTATAATCAATTAATGTAATAGTCTAAAGTTGCGCTTAAAAAGTAAGTTCCAGTATATCATTTTTAAGTGAAAAACCCATGAAATAATCTAGAAGAGTAATATATGAGAGATGATATTAATACTGCTAATGATGGTATAGAGCACTAGAGTAATTAATTAAATGTAATTGTTGCTACTAATTCGACAAGTCGTGAAAATGAAACGATGACACATAGAGAGAAAGAAATGAAATATGCGTCTAAGAGTCGAGCGTAGCTGACTAGCTTTCTATGTGATTGTTATATGCTGCTGGATGTCGAAAAATCAGTCACAATGGTTTTTTTCTTTTTTTTTTTTTTCAGGAGAATATGTAAGAAAAAAAGATCAAAGTGTCTACGTGAATGTGTAGGTCACAAGTGTGACGGTTTTGTTAGTTAACAAAAAAGAAACAAAGCAACAAACTGTGTGAATTACGCGGAATAAATAAGATATTGTTTACAATATTTTGATGTATTATAGACACTTCGATGTTTGGAATTTTCGGAGACGGACGAGAGATAGGGAGGAGAGATAAAAAAAACAAAAACTGTCAGGCAGAAAATACAGATAATATAAAGGGTAAGGTAGTTTGGAGGAAGGTTTTGTTTTCTTTCAGGCAAGCACACAGGCAGGACTCGCGAATGGCTTACGAAGGTTTTTTTCCGCAACTCGGGCTCGCGATTCGCAGGACTCGACTTTAGGGGACTGACCTGGGTAACAACAGGGCTGTACTCGCTGGCCGTCGTACTGGCCGTGGACTTAATCGTTCCCGCATCCTCGACTACGGCAGAGGCCGTAGTAGCGTCCGAGGGTCTACAACTGCGTCTTCTTGCGTTCTCGTCTTTATCGCGTCCCAAATCGTACCTCCTCGCCTCGTATCTACTACGAAGACGATCGAAAACGATGTTACTTTCGGTCTTTTCTCTCCTGGGCCTCTGAAGCCCGTCGCGGCTCAGCAAGAAGTCCGTCAGAATCGGTTCCCCGGAATTGAGACCGTCGCCTTTCTCACCGACAATACCGGCGACGCTTATCTCACTTCCGCGTCGATTACCGCTAGCGAATATACTAGACCTCGAGGAGTCAGACGATTTCTGTAGATACGCCGAATGTCTCGCCGACGGGAAAAAGTCCGAGTTCTCGCGGCGGAAGGCGCGTGCGAAAGCGCTTGACGCATTGCCCAATTTCGAATCGCTCTCTTGCCGCCTGTGAACCGGCTTCAATTGCTGTTGCTTTTGTTGTTGATGGTGATGATGATGATGATGATGTTGTTGTTGTTGCTCGTGTTTCCTTCGTGCTAACTGCTCTTGCTTCTTGAGTGTTTTCTCGCTAGACGAGGACGAGCGATCCTCATTGGATCCGGACTTGCTCGCTTGACCGGCCGCATCTTGCTGGTGCTCCTGTTTCATTTTATCCAACTTTTCGTTAAAACCCTGAAAGAAGCGGGTGAAATCCCACTCTTTCAGGAGGAGCTGCTCGTCTATTTCGGAACGTCGGTTGCCGCTAGCCGTTGCACGATCGTCTGACATCTGACTAAGTTTCTAGAGTGCGCGTACGATGGCGAGGGTAATGGTACGGTGACAGAGAAAAAAAACCAAGAAAAAATATGCGTGCGATAATAATAACGTGAAACGATGATTGTTCGATGATGATAATAATGATGATGATAATGGAGTGTAATGATACAATATAAAGTAAACGACTATTTTGCGACGGTGAGTGAGAGAATCTATGATTCAAATTAAAAATCTCGGAAGAGCGTGCGACGAAAAATCAAGTCAAGAGATACATAAAAAAAAAAAAAAAAAAATACAGGATTAAAATAAAAAATAAAATTAAAAAAAAGAAGAGAGACAATGATGCGATACATTTATTGCAGCTTCATCACCGAAGCAATATAGTCTCTATATTCAGCAAATACGTGTTCATCGTTCGTATATGAATGTGCATAAGTGTATCGTACGACAGCGGCAAAAGTACAGACACAAGGCAAGTGCACCATAGTGTGCTCGCTTGGATTATACAAAAGTTTCAGTCCTGACGAGACGTAGAGCGAAACAATGAAGGGAGCGGACAATGTATATATATATATATATATACCACTGAATTAGTCCCGATTATCGGTTAATGTATACGTATACATATTTACAAAAAAAAAAAGAAAGAAAAACCAACGAAATATGCATCGCAATCGTCGCGCATTTCCTTTCCTTTCTTCGAGTGCGTCTTCGCGCGCCGTTCACAACAGATCAATCAAATACTAACAAGGAGCCGAAACAAAGAGAAAAGGAAATACGTCGATTGCTTCGTTTTGCGAACTACTAAAAAACACGATTACACAAATTTTGTAACGTTACATACCAACAATATGTATATATATATAGAAATTTCAAGTTACACCGAAACGAAATATATATCCGAACGTAAGAGAAGAAATCTACGAATATATATATGTATAATATAATATTTAGCTTGCATTGCAATCTCAGGAGAGAGAGAAAAATACTCACTCGTTTCATGACTAGCGTGCGATCTCCCGATTCTTCTTCGTCGGGAGTAGGCGGGAGCGGACGATTCGGCGCACCTCCTGTAAAAATCACATAAGAGACAGAGCATTAAAAACAAACGCGTGCAAACAATCCAGCTCTTAATCAGCGTGACAATCCGAGAGAAAGAGAGAGAGATCGGAAGTCTTTTAGCAATTGCTCCTGCGAAAATGGTCTTCGTACCTTTTGGCTTATCCTCGTGATGGGAGTTTTGAGCATTGTGCGAGGACGACGACGACGAGTCCGACGACGGTCTGAAAGGAGAAAATTCGGGACTGCAGAGGTGGAAATAAAGATTGCAGTTAAACGACGTGGACGACGTGGATGTGAAGCACAGGTAATGCGTTGCCAGTGTCGGGAGACGAGGCGAGGCGAGGCGAGACGACCAAGGCGACCATATGACGTAAAATGTTGAAGCGTGGGATAGGCATGATGGAAGATGAAAATGAAATGACATATACATTAGTAAGAGATTATTAATACAAATGATTAATATATTAGTAAGATTAATATGTACTAAAATTATACACACGTATGATTGTTTTT
>QVOA01004367.1:0-79305 GCA_014825685.1 Pseudomyrmex cubaensis | reverse complement strand
TTAAGAATAGAAAAATTCAATTCAAAAATAATGTGTAAGAATTTACACTCTTAAAAATATAAATATATTTAAAAATATATTTATCCGCAAAACATTCAGCGAACGGCTCTTACTACCGTGGAAATTTATTAGTGAAGTATATTAATACAAAATATGTTCAGTAATCTTATAATGTACGGAAGCAATATATTTTTTCAGAACTTCCAATATTGTAGTTGAGGTAAGTAAAAAAAGAAAAACGAAAACGTTATACTCAAAAAAGTATTTAATACACTTGCATTTTACTTAGAAAATACACAATTCTCTTAAAGTTTTTAATCTTGCACTCCAGTAAATTATCTCGTAACACATCGATAGACGTGTACATCTGAACATTCATCATTTCTGCGATGAATGCTAGATTTCCAGATGAACTCTATTATAAGACAACCTCAAACTATTACATGCATTATTATTAAATGTGAGAGTGCCAATACTTTTTGTGGATTTGTGACTGCATTTATCTCAAAAAGTAAGCATTCACATAGATCCTTAAAATATTGCGTATATAGATAAAAATGTATATTAAATGAAAAGTCAGAAGTAGAACATGTTGAACCATTCCGAGAGATAAGTTGAGACAAAAGTATAATTGTCTAATAAGAGTAATATATTATTTAATAACAAAATACAATTAGATGTATTAGTCAAATCTTTATTAAAGTTTTGATCTCTTATTTATAAAATATGTAATACTTTTATATCTCACACAGAACAAAATCTCCATTAGACATCTATTAGATATTGCATAGAGCTATTGACATCTAATGGAGTTTTTGTTTTGCGTAGGATGTAAAATAAATGTATCTAACAAAAACTAAAATTTTAACGTCTTGTAATAAAAATTAAACATAAAATATATTGTGAAATCGTTAAAAATATAATGAAAAGTAAAAAGTAAATTATTAAAAATAAAAAGGCAATCTCTACAGTCAGAAACAACAATAAACTTTCACTTGTGATCCAATATAGCCTCATATCAATATTGGTTGAAAAATATTTTTTATAACTAAACCTTTGTAAATAAAATAACAATATAAACATTAAAGTTAAAAAATACACTAATATGTTAAAAAAACTTTTATAGTTTTTTTATTACTCATTATAATTGCCACATATAGACCAAAAAGAACAGACATCTAATAATTTTATTTTTGGTGCAGAAAAACAAAAAAACGCTCGTGTTCGCTCGTTGACGGACAGAGACAGCGTGTGCAGCGCAGCAGTCTTCGAGCTTTCTTACGCAAGCATCAACATGTCCATACACATTTCGGTTATTGAGATATTTGCAAGGGCCAACTAACCCCGCTCTACCCTACGCTGTTATTATTTGCCCGTATAACAGAGAATTATTGATTCCCTGTTAAACAATTCCTCTCTCTTTCTCTCTCCGAGAATATTGTTCGTCAGTCTACTTTTTTGCTACTATTACCGGAGGAGTAGCTTCGATTACGCTGTGATTCTCATGCTGCTGAAACCGAGGCGGATTATGCTATACGATCCGTGACGATGCGTCAATATTAGTTCACCGCGACGCCACTTTGTACACAGCCTACTTCCCGCGGGAAAAAATATAAAGGCTATTGAGTATCCACTCACACATATACACACTCTGCGCTATGTTACCACACATAGATGTTATTATACTCATATTTATCACGAATAAACGTGTATGTACGATGTTTATGTCCGTATATATGGCCTGTCAATTCATTCGAGCACTTGCGCTAAAATGTCACGCAACTTATACAAGTCGGATTAGGCTGTTTTAATGCGCACGATGAACGTGAACCGATGATACGTGCAGAATGTTTTGCGTGAAAAGTATCAGATATCGAAATACAATTAAATCAATAGAATAACATCAAGTTTCCAACAAAAATGTACACATATTGAATTAAAGTTTTTAAAAGTTTGCTCGCCAACAGAGTTCGACCAATTTCGGAATTATCGAGGAAATCAGTTCAATTACGAAATGCTAAATTAAAAAACGGTAACAAACGAAAAAGTCCCTATCAAGTGCCGCATGTTTCTCGATATCAATCTAGATGTATCGGATCATTTAGCGACAACATTCCGCTCGGTTGACACGAAACAGTTGCGCGGAAAAAAAAATAAACCTAGAAAAGTTTTCTTTTGAAAAAAAATCGCACACTCTGCTCTCTCACCGTAAGAGATGGTTGTAAAAACAATTAATACAAAAGATCGATATATGTTTGCAATATATATTTACAAATATATGTTTACGAATTCCGCCGCAATTTTTCGTGATTTTCTTAAATCAAAAACAGACATTATAATCGTCACAAAATAGTACGGATTACCACACATATAAACTCGATAAACACGATAAAAGTCAAGAATAAAGGCGAGAAGAACTCTGCAGGAACCGACGAAGGAATTCGTCCGAGTATTCCTGACCCGTCGAGAACCAGGTTCAAACTTAATATTTAAAAGCACACGTGCATGTACGTACACGATGTATTTTCTGTGCGGACAAGATACGTTGACATGAATAGATAATAAAAAAGAAATAAAAAAAACCCGTTTCGACTATTTTAAATTTTTGAGATACTTTGCAATCTTTTACGCGAGAAAAAAACACGCAGAGGCAGAAAATTTTCTCGCAACAGACTTGAATTTCTCATTCGCATACGTGAACAACATTTATGTCTGTTAATGTGCTCGCACGCTTAACGAAATGACAGTATATAATACAATAGACTTTGTTCTCTATTCAGCATAATATACCGCTTTATATCTCTTGCGCGACATGCGTAGACACGGTCGATAGTTATAGCCATCGCGAGAAATATCCTACGAGGATAAATCTACGTTCCAGGCAGTTGGCCAAGCAGAAAAATACTCGCGCGAATATCGATGACGTTGTCACAACTCGAATAGGTGAAGAAACGACAAAAAAGAAGGAACACACCAAGAGGAGAAAAAAAATATTATTTATTATACTACGACGAGTTCCGTCAGAATATAGAGATGTACATACATTATGCAAACAGGTTGTTAACTCGCTGCAAACGTTTCATCACTTGCTCGCATTGTTCGAAATATCAAAGTCCGTTCGAAATATCAAAGTAAGCGCTAAAAAAAAAGCTGTTAATGATTCACGAAAATGAAAGACTTGTGCAGCTTTACAAAGAGAGTTACAAATTTAGCAAACCAAGCAAGTCACCTTAAACGACCATATTTATTTTTAACACCGCTGGGATAAAAAAAAAATACAAAATCTTAAAATCTTAAAATTTTTACATACATTTTTAATTATAGATATTTCCGCAAAAGTAGTTGAGAAAAGAGTGAAAATAAAAAATCTCCGAATTAGTCGAGCTTTTTGCGAATCTTACAAAAAATATCAATAAATGTTCCATATCGCTTCGAAAAATATACATATTCGATCTATCATATTTGCCAAGATTGATCTGACGTGTGAATACATTCGTTACCTTGTAATGCAATATAAACAAACTATCGAACTTTTCCCCACTTTGCTGCTCGTAGAATTTACGGAAGACACGCAGTCACGGACGACGTTGCAACCGCCGCCTATGCAGTCTATTAAACATAGATAGGAGTACCGCATTGCCGTGAATCAGTGCGAGGTAGTGTTAGAGGTTTGTGCTGTGCGCCATGCTCGGTCTCTTCCCTACACAGCAGCGGTTCTCCAAGAACCAAGCCGAACCATTTTCTCTTCGAAACGACCCTCCAATTCCTATGTACTATCCTCATTGTGCCGAACTTTAATTAAGAGAGAAACTAATTGACACCGAAAGAGAGAGAGAGAAAGAGAGAGAGAGAGAGAGAGACAGAAAGAAAGAGAGACAGGCCAGCGTTTGATCAGTTCATCAACATTGGAATGACACTGGAAACAATGTTGAAAGTCTAAAAGTTTGTATCAGAGAGAAAAAAAAGTAGAATAAATATCTGGTATTTTAAAAACATTTTTCGAGTTGATATGCATAACATGTCGCGACAAGACAATTCCAACAGCATAGAATACAAAAGGGGTGTTTCTTGAGAACCACTAAAGCACGAATAGCCGTGCAGACTCTACGTGCTAGACAACTATGCACTGTATGGGTGCGCTACATAATGATAGTAACGAAGCTCTGCCGCGCGAGTTGGTGTCGGGTCGCAGCCTCGCTCTTGCCCTCGGCCTCGTTCGTTATTCTTAACGTCATCACGGCCGCAGTCAAATCTATGTGCGTGTCTACCACCATCTACCCTCATATACCTCCCACACGCTCAGCTATGTACACACATCGCTTATGCATCCGTGGAGGGTGGTTCGTGTCTCCATCAGTATTTCACCGTCTTTACCCATTCGTCACAATTTTAACTTTCGTGTATACATTTCCGACTTGCCTTCTTTTTGCAAAACTCGTGTCGTGCGACTGTAAACTGCAATCGAAATAACACGTTGTGTAACGTAAATCACGAAGAAAGGACGCGACCGATACTTCGAGTGTTGAAAAACTCTTGTGTGTCTTCTCTTCGCTTTTCATTCTCTCGATCGTAAACACGTGCTTCGTATAAAATGCCACTTGGAAAATCACTTCAACGGTTTGTAAGTGACGGCGACTCGTCAGCGCCATTTCCCCCGCGTCGTTCACCAGGATTATTACACCTCGCAATTTACATTCCCTGTCACATCGCGCATACTTGTGTATGCATGTCGCACCCTATTTATAGAAATTCTTACACGCACATGCTATTATGCCGGAAAATGCAAGGGAATCTCATTTGAATGCATCAAGCATATCGTATGCATTGAAGTTTATCATATTAAAGTCACACAAAGAGGCGACCACACACATACACGCGATATGTATCGTTGGCTCGTGTCGCGACGCGACGCGTCTAAATTTCGAATTCGGGGAATGTATAAACACTCGTCCGTTTTAACGATCCAAAACGTCCGTGTGACGATCAACTCAGAGAGAGATTCAATCTCGGTGCGAGAAACGACAGAGTTACACATCTGCATTTGGCACTAAATATGCAACCCGAGCGCGGCCACGCGCCAAAACGTATGCATTCTAGATGGCCAGATCCGAGTGCCAGGAAAGCGAATAACGGAACGCAATCTCGTTCTCTCGCCATAGTCCCGAGCGGGTCGCAACAGGTGCTTAGACAAAAGATACGGTCTAACCCGATATGCGGTCGGGATTTCAGAAAGGCTCGTCGCGCCCGTGCTCGACCCTTTTACTTCGATGACGGACATAAATGAAGATCAGTCACGGCCGGCTTCTTACAGCCAGGCGAGCGAGTAAAGCGCCAATGCGCCCGGTTTTCGAGCTCTGCGCGACCTCGCCATCCCTTCGTTTTAACTGTCCGGTTGCCATGAATTATTTGGCTCCGCACTAGGGAATTGTACCGAAACACACGTCGTCTCTTTGAATAAGAACGAATAGCAGCGGAACTCTGCGTGACAAGCTTTTCGCAAACACGTAGAGCTGAGCTGAGAAATGCGGTTGTTGACATTGTCGCAATTACGGATCCCGGAGTCGCTCGCAAGAGACGCGCCAAATTATGTGTGTACTTGCGAGAGCACACATTTGCAACAAACGACATAAATATCTAAAGAGCCCAGGCCTTTGACAAGATATGGCACGAAGACCTAATACACAAAATTTATTTAAATCTATCCTTCAATTACTACTTATTTTTAAAATCATACTTAGATAATCGATATTTCACAGTCAAGCACAGGGATGCAGTATCTGATCTAAGAGTTATCTCTATACTCCACGCTGGAATACCGCAGGGCAGTATGCTGGGTTTAATACTGTACCTACTATATACGGCCGACCTCCCTGCTACAAAAGGTGTCACAATAGATACATTCGCTGACGAGGGTGCTTGCTACGAAAGCCCTACCATAGCATCTGCGATGTTGCAAGCTGGTCTAAAAAAGATAGAAGACTGGATGTACAAATGGCACATTAAGGCCAATGAAGCCAATCCACGCATGTGACGTTTTTTACAAAGAGAGAAACCAGTTACACTAAATGATACGCTTATATATCAACAAGATGAAGCAAGATATCTAGGTCTGCACTTTGACGCTTAACATGAAAAAAATATATATTGTGCGAAACACAAACAACTGAGCCTTTTCGTAAAATGTATTGATTAATGTAATTGGTTGTAAATCTCAGCTGTCCCTATATTGATATAACAAGATACTCTTGTACAAGAGTATAGTCAAACCAACAATCTGGCGATACGGCATTCAGATATGAGGCACTGTCTTCAGGTCCAACATCGATATAATACACCATTTCAAATCAAAATTTTTTCGTGTCGTGGTCAACGCACCTTGGTTCGTCACTAATAAAACCCTACATAGGAATCTTGGAATATCCTACTGAAGAAGAAATCAAGAAAGCCATCGAGAAACACAAATTGAGATTGTGCAGGACCATCCAAATAGTCTAGCGGCAACTTTAATGAATACATTAAACTATCAGTCCGTAGGCTGAAGCGTAAAATACCACAGAATTTAGTTCTGTAATAATCTAATGATAGGATGAGCTCTCACCGTTCAGGGTCTCTTAAAATTTTACAAAATTAATGAATGGTTTTAGATGTGACAAATTGTAATGTTATGATAGAGTTAAAAAAAAAATATCCAAAGAAAGCTATACTCATTTGTATTATCTCGTACGTCGCTCATGTTGCAACAACAGCGTATATTGATCGTGATAATAGAACAATTACTAGTGACGAAACCGCGCGAGCTACTCGATCATTTCGCGTTGTGCTATTATTAATCAGATATCAATTGAGTGTCCTACTTTGTGATTTTATTCTGGTCATGTATTCACATTAAGATGCTTCGGCTAGATATCGTCAAATTTTCAGATCGCGTTTTGCAATGTTGATGAAAAAAATAAAGCAGTTACCAGAAATATGTGTATAAAAGCAATTTTTGTCTTCTCTTGCACAAACTTTGTAATATATAAATTTTTCCGAACCACCTGCAATAGTGTAGATATATATCTAAACCGATTGACCTAAACGCTTTAGGGAATATCCAAAAAAATTCCGAAAGAATTCTGGAAAAGGAAGACAAACTCTTGCTCCCATAAGGGAGTTTTGTACGAACGATGAATCTTGGAATGTCGCGCAGCGAAGTAGAGATATATACTTATTTCCCAATGAGATTGAGCGCGATTATCACGATAGAATTTGTAAGTCTGTAGGTAGAATCCCATTTCACGCAAGTTATAGCGTAAATTATTTGATCTTACGAAGATCGAAATATATCATAGTTGAAAACTCGACGAGGTTTGTGATTCTGGGCGGCATATGTGCGCTATTGATGAGTCCGCGAACTTCATGCCAACGGCGTAATATTTTATACCCATCCTTTGACCAATACAATTCAATAGTTTTCCATTAATTTCGCGAATATCGTTGTCATCGAGTGCGCGCGCGTATGAATAGAAGACCGTAGAACAACGCAAACTTTGCGACAACCAAGCGCGCGGAATCGGTTGCGAGGAAAATAATAGACACACAAACGCGCAGAGAGCCGGAACAAGAAGGGGTTTCAACACGGACAGGCGCATAGATTTTCACCAAGTTTCTAATGAGAGACAAATGTGGAACGGGGAACGCGCGATTCAATTTTCGCCAGTCGATAGGTAAATGCGATTTTGCATCTTCTCTCAATTTCCGGCCGCGAAACGGGACAAATTCATCGGACTGACGGACGTTTTACCGTATATCTGTCATTCAGCATCTATATCACGATAACTTGCTTGCGCGAGACGACTAGTGGTGTGATTATCCTAAATAAAATGTTTTTCTGCGCTCTTGTGTCAGATAACTTTTGCAAAAAAAAAACCCGTGAAACTACTTTCTCGTGAAATCAGTCTCATGAAGAGATTTGGAGATTCGAAGAGACTCGTACATACATGAAGTGCGAGAAAGGCGAAACGTTTTTACGATATTTCATACGGCGTAGCGCGTCGATCAAGCCGCTTCTTTCGTGCGAAAAGCACGGAACGGGGATAAAAGGAAAGCGCGCAATCCTTCTTTTGCGATCTTTTTTGCTTTTTCTACGGCGCGCGCGCGCACACATGTACATCACACATCCATTGGAGTACACCCACGCTTCGGTCGTCAAAGGCCGAAGTAAGCGGGGCTTATATCCCGTCATCATGTACCATTTTATTATACGGCTCTCGTATATAATTAAAGTTATATTTAATTTCGGTTACTAACCTTGGATACTTAAGTTTATATAATCTTTTATAGTTATTTGAAAACTTCTGCGTAATAAGAAAAACGCACAAATTTATCCTCTCCCTTCCGTTCGATTCTTACATTAAATTTTGCGAATTATACGTATATATATATATTTCCAGAAACATTCCTCTTTCTCTGTTTGCTTTGCGACGCGAACCTGCAGTAAACATATTTACGTCGTCGTGTGTGCAAATAGGCGACTAAGCATATATGAAAATGTTTGCGCAGTATCCCAAATCTCATTTACTATTATGTCGCTTACGTATTCACAGTCAATCCAGTTAATGCGCAATCACGTATGTATTTTCGAAAATCTTCATATACATATATACATATATACATATATATCGCGATATCTCTTTTTTTTTTACCGTTCCTCAAATTCCTCGCGGTGAGGAAAATTGCTTACGGAAATCGTTCGCCTATATATTCGAAGAGAGAACCCTAACATCCGTTAGCATCGAAAGCGACTTTCTAGGGAAACGACCCTCGTTTTTCTGCCGTCCACTCAGCCGGAAATTAAACGATACTACACGATGTATATATCGTCACATTTATCACGATGTAAAACTTCGCGCAAAGAGGAAAAAGATTTCAAGATACGTAAACGTGTGAAACTATAAACATTTGCAAGATCGATGGGTAAAAGCAAAAGAGTTGTACGTGATTAAAAATAAAGTACTTATTTAATCAAAAGTTAATTTCTAACATACGAAGATTTATCAGTTTGTATTTTATAAAAACATATTAAAATATCTTATTAAACATGTAAAACGATGTGACATACGTGTTTCTGTAAAAAGATGCTCTTGAATAACGACCTGCAAAATAGTACGTTTTTCTCGTCTATACAATATAATTTGGAATTCGTGTAATTTCAAGCAAAATAGATAGAGCACACGCTTGGGCTAACGAATCTGTTTGAGAAGAGTAAGCGAGAACTGGCAAAACTTGCAAGTCGCGGCGGGAATATATATATACATATGTATAAATGTAAATATTCTAAAACGGCAAGCACACAATAACAAAAGACGAAACGATTGAAGTAAAGGAGACCAGGACTGGTTGTCTATAGGGGTAGATAAACTAATTGTTAATAACATTACTTCTATACGAGCTCTGCCGCGGAAATTTGACTGTAGAAACAAATCACGTCTATTATGTTATTCACTTGTTTCTTATGCCGTGATCGCACGTAGTTTGATATGTTGATATAATTATCAACGTTTATTGAGAACTTGGCTCCGTAAGTAAATATTGTTTCTTGAAGATTTTTTGTTCTCATATTCTATATAATTACGGTAAGATAAATATTGAAGAAACAGCTCGAAGATTGTTCATTAGACAATCTATATGAAGTAAGTTTTTTATATACAATTAATTTCGGGTTTTATGGAGCATTTAAGACAAAATGATCGTTTGGGGTTGGTTGACTAATATTGTCCGGAATTATATGACTACCTAACGCTAGTAATGTCAACCAACGCTAGTAATGTCAGTTTTTACGAAGTACATTTCCGTTAAAGCATATTTTCGAATATTCTTGTGTAACAGCTGAGAATTCTTATAACACGAGATTTGTAACATTTGTGCAACCGTCCTGATGGCAAATATTTTCCTCTTTTCCCCTTCTCAATGTATATTCATTGCCTGTTGACAAGTCAACAGATAAATTCGAACAGCAAAACAATAATATGTCTTATTTTATACATTGTGTTATTTTATTATCACTAAGATAAATTGTTAATAATATTTTATTAACTTCTCATACTGTCAATCTACTTCATACTATAAGTCTACCAAAAAGTCCCGACCACGGGGCTAGTTGATCAGCATGGAAAGTGTTAGAAAAACATTAAAATACTTTAATTGTTACAACATTAGGTCAACTTGTACTATTTCATCGTATAGTCAAATATATGTCTTACAAGAAGTAATAATGATTACAACGGTATTTCTCTCGCATAATTTATTAAAAATCAAATACTGAAAAATTGGCCTATCAGCTTCGGTCTCTCCTACTTCATTATACGCACAAAATAAAATAGAAATAAGAAACGTGCGTGTATCTATTAGATAAATAGTGCGTTGTAAATACAAGTTACGTTGCGCATAACGAATATCTACTCAAACAGATGACCCGTCAAATTGAAAGTCATTCTTCACCGTGCCAGCTCCGGAATACTTGCGGAGAATTTGCGCGCCGATCAAGTACCTCGATTGAGAATGACAGAAAACGGGTGTAAAAGAGCGTGTCTACGACTGCGCAGGACGACTGCTCCTTTCTTTCTCTGACGCGTCGTATATTTGCTCTTGTCTCGTCCCTTCAACGAGCAGATCGAACCCATCGAGTTTTCAATCATCTTCCTTTCGCATTGTCACTCGAACGGTTACCAATAATTTTCAACGGCAAACCTTTTCCCTATATATTTTTTACGCGAATAATTTCACCTTTTTTACGAAAAAGCGAGATAATAATTGTCGATATTATCGGCATTTAATCGGTATACTCTTAGAACCGCTTACATATATACATATATACAATAAATAGCAATTTACAGTTAAATAGATGTTTCATTTTTTTGGTATATATATTGCAAAAAAAACTCACTGATTGAGCGTCCGGTCGTTGCTGCCGGTGGTCGCTGAACCCTGCACTCCAGAAGCGGCAGCGGCGGCGGTGGACCCCGAGTCGTGATGCCTCCGCTCCTTGTGGACGATGCCCATCAGCTTCATCCACGGGTTGTTGGCCGCATGGGTGCCCATGCCGCCGCTTTGCCACATTGCGCTCGCCAGCCTCGCTCTTTATGCAGGAGCCCGACGTGGGCTCCGACTTGTGCTCGAAACTGGCCGTGAACGGCCTTCCTTTACTAGGACTAGCGTCCCTCTTCTCCGTCTCGCCTTGTTGTCCCGTCGGACCGATCCTTTCCGACGGGAGATCTTCGTTCTTCGTGCCTCGTGCGTTCCGCGCGACGGGCTCGGAACGTTCTTGGCTCTCGTCAGAGCCCGTTTCACAGACACGAACAAGCAAACCGAACGGTACACGTGATATAATATCGTAAATCTCCGAGTCTCCCCCGAGCTGAGCCACAGAGGCGACCTCTACGTCCTCGCGGGGGCCCACACAACGCACCTGCAGCTGCACTGGCCCTGGGTAGGTGCGAGGTGCCCTGTGCGGCCCCGTAGGCTCCCTAGCCCGGCCTCCGAGCACCTCCACCATCTAATCCTTCGTTTCGTCACAAGGCTTCGCTGGCCCCGCACCCCCGCCCGGACACCACCACCGTCTGTGTTTGTGTACTCGCACCCGCGTTCTTCGGTCCCGACGGCCGATCCTTACCGCAACGCCCAGAACGTCGTTCTCGTCCTCGAGACTCTTCGACGATGTACTTCTCCGACGACGTCTTCTTGGCAAATGTTAAATCACTAAACCGAACGAAGAAGTACGGCGAATTACAATGGTTAGGTAGTGAATTAAATTCTATCAAATTTCAAGAAGAAGATCCGAATCTTCTTAAATATGTTCACACATTGTGAGAAATGGGATTGGGTCTCTCCGAAATTAAATATCTCTGTTACTCTGTCTAATGAAATAATCAATCAATTTTTGTACGAAACTTTTTCCGCTAGATTTTAGGATAATTGATGATTACATTTGTCATCGACGATTGCCTTCTGTCAGTGAAAATCACAATCCATCTTATAACATTATTAAGTTTCTAACTGAAGTATATATTTATATATAAAGTATATATATATATACTATATATATACATAAAAGTATATATATATAAAGATTCAGTCCAGTAGATAACGATTTAATTTTAAATTACATGCATCTAACTTTTAAAAGTTAAATCAAAGTATTGCGAAAATAGTCCTCCAATCTCTAAAAAGACCATTTAAGTAAGAAACATTTAATTATCTTACAAGAGAGATTTTTCTTATTTTCTGCAACGGGGAATTGTACAACACTCTTCAAAATTACCTTTTAAATAAGATTTTGCAATTACTTTACATATATATTAAAAAAAAAAACATTTTTTCGCTGTGCAATATTAAACCTGATTAAACAAAATTTCTTTCCCTCTCACTCTCTTTAAATCGCTTCAGCGTATACAAATAATATAACTTTTTATATATTTCTCGAATAATTGTTTTATGAAAAGACAGAATATGTAAACAAAAAACTTTTTGCAAGAATAAGTAAAATAAAACACTTTTACGAAATAGCAACTTGAAGAGTTTATTAAAAGGGCGGCAGGAAGTGCGAAACATAAATATTTATTTAACGACTCGGGATCTTAGTCTCTGTTACGATACGCTATTAATAAAGATGCTATCGCGAAAGAACGAGGGTAAGCCGGAAAAAACGGCTACGATCGAGGAAAAAAATAGAATTACTTCCATCTTCTTGGAGAAACGTCACGCGCCAGCTGTCCGATGCAAAGAAGATTTCGTACTACGATTCCTCGAGATTATTCTGTAAACTGTTTGTAATCGTAATCACATTATCCGGAAATGTGATCACGCTATCGCGATACCGGCGAAATGTCGTCGATATTTCAACGTCAGAAAATACAGCATAAGGCATACAGTTGATTACATTACACGATTTTAAATCGCGTAAATATTGCGTACAAAAACATTATAGGAAACATAGAAAAAAAGACTGTGACATATATATTACTTCTCTAACAAAATAGTAATTTAATCATCATCCCGATAAGAAAAAAATGTACACAAAGAGAGCAAAAGATTTGTTCCAAATTTATAAAGAAAATTTATCAATCAGCAGCCGAGAGTTCAAATGTGCACCGCATGACTTATAACGCACACGGCAGTTTCGTGTTTTTAATATACTCTGAGTTAAAGAGGCGTGCTTTCAAAGGGTCGAACGCTTCAAAGAGAGGCAAAAAGATTTAAAAAAATTACCCATGGCGCTTTTGCATGTTGACCGGCGCGCGTGTGCCAGATGCATAAGAACCGCAAACAGTCGACTATCGATCCCCTTAAAAATATCTGCAAATTGGCGTGGTAATGGCCGAGGCATTCTCGTTACGAGATAAGTCGCGTTGTTAAACGCCTCTTGTTACAAGACACACATTTTTCGCCAGCTTGCCGACTTATCGCGACAACGGCGGCTGTCGCGAACTTTTGCGTCCGCGCGAGATGGTGAGACTTCTCATGCAAAAAAAAAAAAAAAAAACTAAAGAGAAACTCTGCACACGTGCGACATACACGTAAAGAAAAAAATGTCGGAAAAGTTCTGGGCGTAAGCACTGCGATAAATCTTTCTCATCTCGAGATATATCGCGGAAGTATAAAGTGTTCGATGATTTAAAAGATAAAAGTTCATCGCGACCTTGGACTCGTTGAAAAGAATCTTGAATAAACAATGGGTAAACAAAAGAGTTTTAAAAAAAGATACGTATCGGATTCACAATTTCAGTTAATTGCGTTATCACAGTTCCATTTTTATGAAATACACGGATAAGTTTTTTAAAATGCTATCTCTCAAAAAAAAAAAAAACAAAAAACAAAAAACAATCGCTATACAACTAAATTTATTTCCTAAAAGTTTCAAATGTTTCTGCACACGAGACTGCGTCTTGCACTGCGTTATTTGTCAAAATTACAGTGACATTTCTATCAGCCACGAGATATCACAACATCACGTACGTTACTACTACAGAGAGACAGAGAGCTTTATTACAAGGTCTCCTGGCAAGAGAACCAATCCCAAAAACTCGGGGATAAATCCGGTTGCGATACGCTCTCTTTCACGAGCGCCCTGCGCAAATTCCAGGATACTGCCGCGACTCGGTTGCCCTTCTCCTCTTCCTCCTTCTCCTCCTCCTCCTCCTCCACCGTCCTTTGCCCGCCCCCTTTCTCACCTCACCGCCGGATCAATGCACCCCTGCAGGTGCAGTCGACGACGGCGTTTGCAGCCCGAGAAATACCGCACACTGCACTTTCGCCCGCTTCCACAGCGCGCACGAGATCGAAGGGGCTCGTTACCCTTATCTCACGAGCTCGAAGAATTCTCTCTCGCCCGTTCTTTAGCCGGCGTGATAACTGACGTTGGCGGGTCGCATCTCGCTGCACACAACCGGACAAAAAAATCACGTCACACGATATTCATCACGAATCGCGCGCGCTTTCCCCTCCCCCCCCTCTCTCTCTCTTTCTCTCTCTCTATTCTCTCTTTTTCTCTCTTTCTCTCTCGTTTTTCATTGACGAGTCACCATTTCCATCCTCCAATCCACCCCCGTCTTTTTCCTGCTCTTTCCAATTTCGCACGTTCTTCCATTTACTGGCTCGAAGCCAGTCAACATAGACATAGCACGAGACCGGCACGTACGCACGACTTAGGATATACGTGGTATTAATTTCTCAATAGGAAGAAAAGCTTTAGAGTTTTGATCACCATCAATAGACCGTCATATTTCGCAATTACATTCGATCAGACCGAGTGCGCATATAAAATTACAGACGATTAATATATTTAAATAAATGCTCTCTTTCTCTTGAGTAATTATTCATTTCGCGCTTAATATCGTAATGTACAATCACATTTAAATTTATTCTTCTGTTTAAAAAATTAGTTATACGTGGAGCTTTATATCAATACAAGTAGTCAATTCGGTGATTCTTTGCACAAAGATAATTCGCGTTAAGCTTCTTGTTCGAAAACTTTTTTAGTTATTAAAAAACTTTTCACATGTCGACTTTTACATTCTAGATCTCTTTTTTTAGATATGTTTAAATTCGTAAGCGAGGTCGACTCTTTCGAAATTCTTTCTTAAACTCGCGAATTCTAGAATTTTTTATTCTCGTGCGCAATTCTCAATTCGTCTCGATAAAAATCTACGTTTTTAAACGTCCTTATTTTCTGCATTTATTGAACTGTGTTACACTTTGCCTTAGGCTAAAAAATACACTTGCGAATAAAAATATAAACCACACGCGCGAGTTAACTCAACGAACGTTATCAGCACTACCGATATCGCGATATAATCCGAGACTTGGATGGTCACTCAGCTTGATCTTTGATAAGCATCCCGGGGAAATTGTACGCTTCCACCCTCCCGCGATCACCTGCCTGCCCAAACTGGTTGAACGTTCTCGCAGGAAAAAGCCGAGACTCCACGCGCGCACTCCTCGGTCGGGCATGAGCGTCGAACCTGGACGTACCCATCGCCGACACCACGGCACAGGAGCAGCCAATGGGATCGCGCGATCTCAGCCGCATTGGCGGTGCGTGAGAGAGCTCGTGGACAAGGGAAGCACACGCGGCATCCCCCGCTTTAGCATCGAACCGCACGTTATCCCATGGTGTGTCCCCACAGCGAATTTGACCTGTCGCGATCGATCGATCTTCCTCGTCAATATTCCCCTCAATTCAACCGAACGCGATTTGATTGATATAAACTGCAACACGTTGCCCGAAATCAAATTGATACACGATCGCAATTCGGAATCTCGTAAAATTGCAAATCTCATGAATTCTCAATGAGTTGAGGATTAATTCGTGATGAGTCTACATCACTTCTCCTAATCGAGACTTAAGTGGAGGATAATTAGCTCAAAATAGTACCCAGTGAAATCCCGCAACACAACTTTATAACAGCGGTATAATATCCTAGATATTAACAAGCCTGATGAAAATTAATTTAGTCCTCATAAAGTACATCGATTACATTACAAAATAGTTATAGCACGAGAGAGAGAGAGAGAGAGAGAAAGATCGAATCTAAAATTTTGATAAAAATATAATTATATGACTTAAAAAAATGTTTAATATAAATTTTATCTCACACTTTTCTTTATCTTGTCAAAATTACAAGACATAGTACAACTTATATGTCGAAGTATCTTAAACATATTCCACGTGATCGAAATTCAGCATCCGATATGACTAAAAGAAATTTATAATTTAACGTGAAAACACAAAGTTGCACCTTTTTTCGCGTAGACAAATCTTTATAGTTTGATACAATTGTAAACTTTATATAATAAAATTGAGATAAGGATAGAGATAGTCAACGTCACAGGTTATCAGAATCAGTTATGCGTACGAGCAGCCGCAGTCGAAGTTCTCGTGAACTTTCGACCTCGAAGACTCTACGCTCCTGTTGTGCAAATTTTCAATTTTTTCCTCAGAAAATTCTCTTTCACAAACATGCCGATATTAAGTATTCTCGCCGATTGCGCGTATGGTATCAAAACTTTCAAATTAATTGTCTTCGATCTTATAAGATTTTTGAAAGAATTATTAATTATTATTATTATTCTTCTCTTTTTTTTTTCTGCGAGTCAGTATCATTTCGATAAAATTTAGATATACATAAATTTTAGCTGCGATTTAATGAACGATTTAATTTTCATTTAGTATTGATTTACGAATCAAGTATTTCATGCAAATTCAATTACTAGAAAAACTAGACTTTTTTTCTGTGAACAAAATGTTGCAGTATAGAACATCTATCCAATAAATTGCAATCAATTTGGTTAACAATATATGTTAACTGCATCGACGAGAACTAACAATCCTGGCACTCTTGACATTCGCACGAAACTTGAGAAAATTTATCACGATAAATCGCACATTTTTATTTATATTTTTATTTTTCAACCTATGCGTTAACGATATATATTCCGACACTGCAAAAGCGAGGGTCATCTATGATCACCGGCAACCGTGACAATTCTCAACGCCCGATCGGAGCGTTGAAATCTTCCGGCCGGTGTTTCGCAACATCCGCGGCGATCCAGCGCGCGCTATCCGCGATGTATCCGCATCCCCACGAGACGACTTTCTCGTCGCCGAAGAACGTGAAAGAAGCGGCATGCCACCGACCCTTATCATCGGGCACGAGGGGATGTAGTGATGCCACCGCAAGATATTTTCTCACCCCACCAGAATTGCTCCAAAAGGGCTGCCTACCGACGGTGCATGCGTGCGTGCGTGCCGGCGCGCTTTTTCACAACAAACAACCGCAAAAGTGCGTGATATTTCCCTGCGTACACAAAAAGAGTCCTGCGGCACGGCGAGCCGAGGTTCGCGGGATGACAGAGGGGACGGGAGACGGTGGCAGGCGGGGGTGGCACGGTGGTGTGGATTATGGTTCGTGGGAAAAGGCACCCCGACTCTCGAGAGAAACGGCGGGCGGCCACGAGACTCCCGCGCGGAGCCCAACGTTTCGCCTCACTGCCGAGCTCACTGCAGGCTCTGACGCACCAGCAGAGCCTGCCACCCCCTGTGCGCACCCCCACCCCCCGGCTCGGCGCGCACCAGCCGCCCACATCCCTCCATCCTCCGGCTACCTGCCGGTCTGTCGGCTCGCCCTCTCCTCTCCCTTCATGGCTCCATCGTCTACCCCTCGACTGTTCCTCCCCCCAGTCTCTCCTAAACCCTTCTTCCTAACCCCGACACAACCCCTGCCGCGCTGGTCGTTGCCGAACGTCGTATACCCGGCGCCGTGCCCTCGCGACCCTGCTACTCTCCGCCACGCGAAAGAGTTAAAAGGTGTAGCAATAAATATATATTGTACGTGTTTGTACGTGGCCGATTATGTGTATGTATGAGTGTGCGGGTGTACATAGGATATAAAAGAGAAGAGTTGCGGAAGATCCGAGTGGATTGCTCGCGACAGAAAGTTTGAGGAAATTATTTATCGCTTACTTTCTTCGTGAATTGAACCTCGCCTAACTTAATACTGTGGCGACAGTTTGTGTATCTACAAAAAATATTATTTAAATTCTCCAAATAGATTTGTCTTTCTCGTTTTTACATCCATCATCACATTCGCATTTTTAACCATTTTTTCTGCTATTTTGATCTTTTGAAAAACGGAATCGACGATATCGCTGATGTTTAAAGATTTGCTCCTCAATATTTTGCGGTTATCTTCGATTTCATGACGTCAGAAAACGACAAGGAAAACATCAAAGAAAATGGCCAAGTTTAGTGTACTTTACTTAAAAATAAACAAATATTTCTATACAAACTCACGTAAAATTAATAGAATACATGTGTACAAGCGCGGTTTTTTTCTTTAATATAAAACCATATCAACAAATTTTATTTAATATAAAATCATATCAACAAATGATATGATTGAGGACAATCATATTATTTAACTTAATCTGAGGAGATCTCATAACAATACCAGCAAAATTGAGTTAAAAAATATGAAGCTTTTGCAGTGTGTTATACGTTGATATAATTTTGTGATACATCAAAAGAAAATCGTCCGATATACTTTACGAGTATATACTTTATTGATTCCACGTGTGCGCGTTTATATATAAATATTCTTATTTTCACAAAAAAAGTGAGCATGAAACTTTGGCAATTTCCCTCGTTTCCGACGTCACAAAATTCAAGATGGTTGTGAGGGGTATCAAAGAGTTTTAAAAGTAATAAAATTAGATGATAAGTCATATGTATAGTTTGTCAAACTATAAGCGTCTCTAGTACGAAATCGTGACACGTTATCGAATAAAAGTTCTTATGAGTGTCTTTTGGTTATTTATATCCCAACTTGCTTGTACAAAAGTGCACGATTTTCTTTTATAAATAACACTTTTGAAAAGGTTTTATATAATAAAGATTTTTTGGAAACAAACCTATTAGCTGTTAAAATTCAATTCCAGCACTAATGCGACACGCTTCGTGGTCAGCCATCCAAGTGCTGTGCGTGCCAATGTTCGGTGATCGAAAGGAAACTGGTGCGTTTTCGACCGTAGCACCGTTGACAACTGTGCGCGAATAGAATAAAATTACAATTGTGGCATCCATGAATATAAAGCTATTATATGTATATGTTTCGCACATAGTGCGAGCGACGCTGCGGTTTGTCGCGCATATCGATATCGTGTGTGAATCGCCTTCGTATGTATGTATGTATGTTCTTTCGAATTTGGATATGCGTGCGGTGAAATGTCAGGAGCGTATCGCACAAAACGAATTTATCGTTTGCGTTAGTCACAAAATCATAATTAAACAGAATAATTAACCGTGCTTATTGTTTTGACTTGCAACTGAAATAGCAGATGAGAAAGAGAGAGAGTGCATGAAAGAGAAAGATGCAACAATGTCGCATCAACTATTTTTCACATATTTATATAAATTTTTTTTAGATATTACAAACTTATAAATATCCCGCGTGTTACTATTGATTTTTGCTTTACTTTGCATTATAAATACCGGATCTCAAGAAAATAGAAACCATAATACTTCATGAAACATTTTGCATATATAGGGTAAGTTGGAGGGGGAAGATAAACGAAGGATGTGAGTGAAACGGATCACACGCATATTTCCTAAACTATTTGTTAGATGTCAGCGTGTATTTATGAGTTTATTTCTAAGTGCGTACAAGTAGGAAAGTATGTATGTGAATCGCATTTGCATAACAGATGAGTATTTTGTATCTTTAAGTAGGTGTAAAAAATTCTAGCCCATCTTTATATTTGTAAAACGGTCAAATAGATACATATTTTGTTAAGTTTTTCGATGTATTTTATCAATTTGAAATATTTTTAAAGACTTCTAACTTAAAAGTTGTCAAGTACTTTCTTGTGTAAAAAATTGCACTGGTTTATTTATCCCTTAAAAATGGGATAGATGGACTACTAGAATTGGGAATAATCGTACCACTAGTTTTATCGATTTTTTCAGCATGCCAACAAAATATAACCGCAAATATGCTTCGGAAAGAAACAAGTGGACCAAAGAAGAATTAAAGATGGCAATAGATGTTATTGAAAAGAGAGAAATGAGTATCCGTAAAATGTTAAGTATAACTAAGAATAACAGTGCGTGTTTGTTAAAAAATGAAAAATACAATTAAAAATAAGTATAATAATGCGTTTTTATTAAAAACAAAAACATGTAAATTGTATTTTTGTAGAGGTCCATCCTATTCTATACATAGTGGTCCAACTCACTCAAGGGGGTGGGGATAGATGGACCATTGTTATAATTTTTCATATTTTTTTTTTTTTTTAAAGTACAAATGTTTTTTGTTTTATTACTTATAACAGGAGTGACGAACTGGCCTGCGGGCCACAAGAAGCTCCTTCTTTTATTCGCCTACTTTCTTACTCCGCTGAGCTCGCTTACTCGCACTAGCGTATGGCGAGTAGTAAAGGAGTCATATGACTCTTGGCGGAGAAGTTTGTCACTCCTGACTTATAATAATCATAAGTTAATAAATGTAGTAAATCATACATGAATGATGTTTCATTTGTTCTATTATTTATTACGTAATTCGACTTTTAAAAGAAGTGGTCCATCTCTCTCCAATTTATCCTAAATGTATTTAGCTGGCACAATTCTCTGTTTATTATCCCGCATTTTGCTATGTAGCAAATATCTTGTATCCAACTTGTTCAACTCAGTCAACGCGATAGGACTATATCACCATCTTACATGTTTTTTCCGGATATAGCTTTCAACGATAGAATACTAAGCATCAACCCGGTTTCTTTATCGAATCCCTCGGGGGTCATCAGAACTCGATCTACTGAAACGTTTCAACATTAACGATGTATGGTATAAATATCGCAGAGAAATTGGTGTCTGTCGTAAGTGTTTATTTATGCAGCATGCTCGCTGCTTAAGAGTTTTTTGGCGACATTTCTGGAGCATACTGAAATAAGCATAAGAGTTAAACATTCCTTTAATATATATTTATTCATTTTCTTCATTTCTGTTTATCTTTTTTTTAATTTACATTTTATTACTTATTATTATATGTGTACACAAAAATTAATTTCTTTTGTAAACTAATAAGAAAAGAAAGAAAAGTGCTGTTTGAGATATACAATTAATAGCTATTTAAATAAGCTATTAAGAACCGAATGCTGGGTAACTTTGCGTTAAATTATATTGAGTATTAAATTTGCGTTTCAATCCTCTTTTAATGTCATGTCACAATAAAGTGATAGTCGCTTTTTATAAATTTTTTTTTGTTTACTACAAAGTTTACTACATAGAAAACTTTGGTTGAAACATAAATGTGTTCTCTGGAAAGCAAAAAAATGAACTATATTGAAATATTTCAATTGCATAAGTATAAGAGTGTTTTGCTGTCAGTGTGACTTAAAAAAAGTGACGAACGATAAATCTGTGTGTAGTTTTGGCGGGAAAAGGAGATAGGAGAAATTGCAATTTCCGGAAGGCATTCGCTAATGGTACATATCGGGCAGTTAGAGCGAGGGCATCGCTCACGAACACGATAAGGAGTTTGCAACGAGAATTAGTCGGTGAAATGGTCTTACATGACGTTTTCTAATTAACGATGAAAAGCCGTCTCTCGCAATTACCCAATATGTCGTTATGCAGACTCCTTTAATTTAGCTTATTACTGCTTCGATAGACGTAGAAACATTTAAACTAATACTGCTAAAAATGTTCAAAAAAAAAAAAAACAATGTAAAAAAGTACAATATTTTTTATTGAAAAGTATATTGCTCGCAAAAATAACACATTAGGAGAAAAAATGCTTATTGCCTTGCGACTACTTTATTCGTGCATGTTGAACGACCGAGTGTTGATCGACCGAGTTTTTTTCTCACCGCGAAAGTTGACACTTGCGTGGCGTTCTGGCACGCGAGTGTCAAACAATCAAGCATGTGCAAATCGATTAGCAGAATTGCAGAGCGATGTATAAATCAAGATCACTCTTAGTTTAAGAGTATCTACGTTAAATCTTTGACTTTTATGTATGTACATATTACTTTACGCAAACTTTGTTGTAGGATGCGAAATCAAATAAACATTAATATTGCGAAATGCAATGTGTATCGACACTCGTTATACAAAAGCAGTTTGTTGTTTGATCGATCGCCGGAAAAGCATTTGTTCGGGAGAAGATCGGGTAGCAATGGGTTGTTGACGCCGATGTTCAAGCGGCAGATTTGAACGGGAAGCGTTTCGGAAGATTCGTGTGGTGGTTCCGAATTATCTCGCGTATTATCCCGTTCTTTGTACTCGATACACGAATAAGTCAAAGTCTGTCATTCTTACTCCTTGTGTCGTTATTTCTCCGCGGATCACGAAATCGCGGAGAAATGAAACACAAGAAAGTAAGAATGACAAGTTTTATTCACGAAACGTATACAAAGAACGGCGGAATACGCGAGCGTAATCCGGAACCGCCGCACGAATCTTCCGAATCCTCTGCTTCCCGTTCAAATCTGCCGCTTGAACATTGGCGTTAACAACCCGTTGCTATCTGAGCTTTTCCCGAACAAATGCTCCTCCGTCGATCGATCGAACAACAAACTGCCTCTTCGTATACCGAGTGTCGACACACATTGCATCTCACAACAATATGAAACTAAACTTAAAAACAGTTTCTTTGCTGCGAGGTGAAGAATGAGAGCAGGACACGCGAATAATTATATTGTTTAGTTTATTTAGATATAAACGTACAGGGATAGCAGAATCATGAAATAAATCAGATTTTTATATATGTATATAGTTATATGTACACATAGACAATCAGTACTTAAGTTTGTGGCAATGTCATTCATACAGTACTGAGTCAATTACGAATTCATTCTTTTTTACATCGCATGATCTGCTATAATCTCATAAATTGCTCTTTTAATTAAAAAGGGAGCGTTAAAACAATTTTTTTTTTATTACAAATCTAAAATCGTCAATGATTAGAGATGAAAAAGAAGAAGGAAACAATTCACGGATTAATATAAATAAGATTAATATGCATATACAATTTTCTGGAAACATACGCGTTTTAATTACTAAGTATCATTAAATTCTTTTGTTTAGAAGCGATTATTAATATTGTGTATGTACCTTAATAATTTTTTATATTCCGTGGATTTCTCACTAAACGTTCTCACCGTTTTGAGCCTCTTCTTCTTACTTTCGTAATTGTTTAAACACTTCAAAGTGTTTAAACAATTTTGTTTAAACACTTATTACCCGGGAGTTTAAATCAGTTCGCTCCTGAGAGATAATTTACTATTATTCTAATAGTACAGACACGAAGATAATGCGAGGATGATGTGATTTATCATGAAAAAAACGATACGGCAAAAACATATACTGCCGACATCAATAATCTTGCACGGAATCGTAATTGTTGTAAGGAGGCGGGTCGGGTCGACCCTCCGGAATTCGGTACTTCTCCTCCACTTCCTGATCGTTATCATCCTCGTATTTGACTGCGGTGAAATACGAGCCTGATGTTGTAAAAGTATTGCTGTAATCTGGATAATCTAAAAAGTCGGAAAAAACCAATATTACATATATATATATATATATGTTTTTATTATATACTTTCTATACTTTTGTGAAAATTATAACTGTCAAACATACCATCCATGGGCTCTTCCTTAATGCGAATTTCTTTCGTGTCTTCATCTTGACGATCGCTGCGCTCCTTTCTGTCTCTGCGATCACGGTCCCTGTCGCGCTTATCTCGTTTATTACGATCTCTGTCGCGCTCACGATCATTGCTCCGCGATCGTCGCCTTTTACGATCACGATCGCGATCGCGATCACGATCTCTTCTGTCACGGGGTCGTTCAATTTCTTCGATATCAGGATCCGGTAGTCGATCGCGACTTCGTCTACGCTTCCGATCACGAGATCTACTCCTGCTCCTTCGTTTACGATCGCGCGATCTTCGCCGCTCTCTATCCAGCCGATCGCGATCTCTAAAAAGCGATTAAGAAATAAAAATTTTTATAATTGTTTTTTATATTAAAAAACCTTTTTTATATTTGTTATTTAAATGGATTAATTTGTCGCAACTCACCTGTCCCTGTCGAGACCACGTCCCGAGGTTTCTCGTTCGCGTTCCAAGCGATATCGTTCACGCTCCCTTTCGTTATCCTCCCGTCCTGAATGCTTGATGTTTACATCAGGACCGCCCCTACGAGTGCCACCTAGACCGCCGCCGAGTCTTCGGGGCAGCCAACCTTTTACCGTTCTTGCTCGTTCAACATCGACCAACACTCTGCGACCATCTATTTTCTTACCATCCGCATGCTTATATGCCGCTAAAAGGTACCGATCAAAAATTACTGTTCGCTAACAGATTCATGTGCCTAATTGATTTATGACTGTACTACGTCCCGATAAGAGGGCGAACTTCAGAGGAGTCTAACGTTATATTCCTGGAACTGCGGGTCCTGGAAATAGTCCATCTCTCGAGACTCTAAATTTTTTTCGGAATGTTATATAATTGAGAGTTATATCAGATCTGAGAATTATTTTGTAGTAAAAATATACATATATTACAATTTTACAATCGAAAATTTCTTCAAGTTAATGATTCTCATATCTGAATGTTATCGAACTCCTACCACGTTCCAGGACTCACAAACTTTTGAAGAACATTCAAAATCTATAGATCTTGTATACGATCCAAAGATTTTCGGATCTACGGAACCATAAAAAAAAGTCGAAATTCACAGGTTCTCAGATTCACGGACCACCTAAATAGGCGAAATTTACAAATCACAGATTCCATCCCGACGGTGTTTCGATCTGCTTTAGTGTACGCGTTAAGTCCACAGAATCCTCGGTTCCGCAAATCCTCGATTCCTCAAGGAGTGCTCGAGATATTCTCGAACAAAGAATCGTGTAAGAAAACTAGAGGCTTGACAAGAATTTTGTCCGCAACTTTGCGGAATGAGACGCGGACTGCAACCAACAGTCACTCGATAAGCCTTAGAAAGTTTTTTTTTAACGAGACTTGTAATCCCAAATCATCAAATGACAATTGCTGAGTTGTCTTGAAGGGAAATACTGGCTGAAATACCCCGAGAACGTGTCTCAATCAACAATGCTGCCGTATTGCAGCAGAATCCGTCACTTTTGTGTAATCTTTGTGGACAATGTCGGAGTAGCGAGGTAGTAAAACCACGAATTGCAGCCGATCGCGCGCATATTCGCTCCTCGGCGTGTGTCGTTTTACTACATAAAATGCAGTAAAATATATATAAATATTCCAGTATCCAATCTAGAATAATGTATTTCTATGTCTATATAAATCAGTATTGTTTCCTTGTGACAGATTTATAAAAAAAAAATAATATTGAGGTTTTCAAAGAATTATTTTTATCTTAATTGAAAAGAAGTGATGCCGAACAATTATTTATAAAAATATCTATTACTAATAATCTATTAGTGAAAAACTCGTATTTTTGTTGAAAAAAAAACACAAAAATGTATAATATAAAACATTTTTATTTAATAAAAAAATCAGATTTTTCCATCACCTTTTTTCTTTCCCTTAACAAACACACATTGGTTTTTCCAAATATCTCATCCTAAAAAATATTGCAACAAGTTTAAAATTCAACATATATGTTCCAAATCACATTTTACGACGTAAAACGAGGATGCATCACAAGCCGTAGCTGTAGTACTGCACAACGATCGGAAGCAAGAGATGAATCTGAACTTCAGAGCAGCTTAAATCTATTTGTTTTAGATCCAAAAAAGTATAGCAAATACAAAAAATACCTACCGCGGTTACTTACGTACGGAAGTTAACACAAAGCTTAGGGTACGGTATAATTGTGAAATGAACTCGTAAGAGACTCGCGAAGAGATTACTCATTGCGAAGATGCCCAGTCTTCATACGTTCGTTCGTTCGTTCGTTCGATCTCCCGAAGAGGTTTACATTGCGTTTACCTGGTGCGCTTTTATCTTATTTTACTTACGATCAAACTGTGCGCATTTTTCGTACATACTTATGATATGTGTTATAGTGAATCTAATATTAGATTATTATATTTACCGTAATGTTAAAGGTGAGTGCGTTTCGAGATACTAATTGGTTCTACTTCGATAGTTTTTTTCTTTCTTTCTCTTTTTTTTTTTTTTTTGACTTTGTCGAGGGAAAAGAGAATATCGTTTTATTTGTTTATCACGTAGTAACATATTGCGCGATCGTAGATTCGAGGATCCAATCTCGGAAACCAAGGCTCTTGAGATTGACATCTCTCGAATGTCTTGGAAATGCATTCGCAAGGGCCAAGTGTCCGTGGATTCAATGATCCAAAAATTAAGATCCAGAAATTCTACAATCCGCTAGTGTACTTTTGCAACAGATTGAAAAAATAGAGAAATTAGTATTCTATATCGAAATTGATATGTTCGACTTGTAATATTTCCAGTTGCTTTTAGCAAATATTGAATCCTGATTGAAACAGAACAAAAGTGTTCAAGTAATTATATTGCACATTTTACATCACGCTTTGCGTCTTTGAACTCATGCAAAAATAAAATTGTGTTCTAAATCTACCAATACACTATTTTTTTCACACATTCAAATATATATTAAATAATACCTTCAAATATTCTCTCGATCGTGGCAAGGTTTTCCATAATTACTTTAATTTCTATTATATTTAATAACTTTCAAGCTTTTTCGTAATTAAAAAGTAAGTATTTTTAAATATCTAGTATAATTAACAAATTGAAATAAAATTTATCTAAAATTAAAATATTAATAGCGCTGAAACAACACGTGTTATGTGAATGTGCAATGAGATGTACATATTGTCTAACTCACCCCATCGTAATGATATTGTTAGAACAAATGCCAATCAGCAAGTTGTAATTGCAAAATATTCTTCTGCACGTATGTACATGGACAAAGAAACGTGTGCAAAGCAATACCGATCTACCGCGTTTGCTGTACATTTGTATGAAAAGAATGAATAACACCTAATTGCAAGTAGTGTGTCCCTGAACCTTCATCCTAAAGCCTCATTACTCAATTTCAATGTAGAATGCTAACTTTCACGCGATTTTGTGATCCATAGACGCTAACGTCCGCGAATTCTACGGATCAGACAGCTGAGGATCTTAGAATCTACAGATCCACGAATCCACGAACAGTCTTAACGGAATGTGTTATTCATTTTGAAAGAAAAGCCATCCGAAATGTACGTATAATAGTTACGGCTCAAAATTCGAGTCAAAAACTTCCATAAAAAGAACAGGGATTTTTATCGTCGCAGACGCCCATTTGTGTAAGTCCAACCGAAACCGCGGTATTGCTCGATAAATATCATCAGACACGATAAATAGGGTAAGCAAATAGACGCTAACAAACGTTGTTGTATGTTGGATCTTACCACACATACAAACCTATCTTATCAGGCAGGTTCAGGGATTTTGCATGGAATAGTGAACGGCACTAGTTGCCGGCAGCGGCCACCACGCTGTACCAAGAACAAGATAAAAACTGTATTAATCAAGGATAGCCAATAAGCGTTCGCGAGGTTTGTTTAATTATTCGTTTGTTCTGCTTTTTACCGTATTTATGCATTTTACAGAACGATATTCCTGATGGGTGAGTATGGCGGGAAACCCCCCTAAACCGTACTGTCTGGTTTAAGTACCAAAACTGGTAACTATTCCCTGCCTAACTACATAGCCCTGCCCCCACTATCTAGCTGGAAGTGACGCTAAGATAAAATTCCAGACTATACGGGGCTCATTGAGCTTCGCGAGAAGGGTACCACTTTGTTTTTCTTATTTTGTTTTACCTTGTTAAGCTGTTGTTACTTACAGTGCATATCTCTTTCGTGCTCATATTCAATGAAGGCATATCCTCTGGGTTTGCCATTAATTGTATTATGTATTACTACAATCTGCAAGAAAATAACATTACTAAATAAAGCTCAGCATATGTGATATAAAAATTTTGAAGCATCATGGAAAAATATTAATATTACTTTTTTCACTGGACCGTAAACTTCAAATTCTCTTCTGAGTTTGGATTCGGATGTGTCATAATTCTGTAAGAATAAAAATAAATATGCTTCAATATAGTTCATTTCATATAGTTACTTTGTAGTCATGTATATATTGTTACTTACAATTCGAGCTACAAAAAGAGTCTTAAAGGGATCTGCTGTAACATTGGAAATACCAGCTGGATCCCATACTGCAATCTCTTGCTCAAGTTTATATGCTACTTGCTCTGCACGTTCTCTTCTTCGACGTTCGAGACGTTCTTCTCTGGTCTCCACACGTACCGGTGGCGGTGTTTCTTTGGGGTCCTGCAAGAACGAACGTTTCCAATTAAAATGTTTACAAATGCGATTTTACAATCGACAATACAACTATAAAACAAAAAACCTCAATGCATTTTTTCTCATACCTCAAAATATTTGAGAAAATTTCCGACGCCCACATAGCCGCTGTTTTTCTTCTCGTGGGGAAGTTTGCTAACCGGTGGTAGAAACGGAATCGGGTCACGCGGCGCGAAGAGCGCCAATAAATTCGGCGGTAAATATTGTGTCATTCCGATGAGGCGTGAGACTTACTCACCTGAACGACGATGTATTTCACAAATTGACAGAACGGAATAATATAAACGCGATTACCAGCATTCTCCCGCTGTCCATAAAATGGCCGCCACGTATTGCTTCCGTAGAGAGAGAGAGCGCTGCTGTCACGTTCATTAATTACATTTGCTTAAGCCGGGAACATACGAAAAACCTTAAGGAATAAGACTTAACCATTGAGAAATCAACCATTCATAGACCGACATTCTTTTGAACATTGCTTATATTTGAGAATACTGGCCTGTGATTGGTTGATTTGTTTAAGTTTAACTGCTTACGTTTTTTTGTCTGTTTGTGCTTTGCAAAATTATAAATAATGCAATTGGCTAGTTTTCTGAAATTTTGCGACTGTAATTTGCGACCTTTGACTTTACAACCATGGACTGCTAGTCGGTATATTTTCATGTTGTAACGGAGATTACCAGCGCGTTCATAGAGTAAGTGGCAGAAAAGTGAAACATATAAACGAGATAGCGACAGTACAAAATGAAGAAAGAAAGAGAGACGGAATCAAAAAAACATGCTGGTGATTTTCTCGGATTTTTGTTTTAAAAAGTAACAAGTCTTATTACATGTCAATAAATATTATAAACTATGAAATATATTCACTTTGTTACAAAAAAAAAGGCTCGGATGTCTATTCTGTGTCTCTATTTGTTCTTCGCGTGCTATCTCGCTTTTATGTTTCACTTTTTTGCCACTTAGGTAACGGAGACGCTGTTAATCTTCGTTACACGGCGAAACATTGAAAAAAAAATTTAGAAAAACTGACATTTCAATTATCCAAATAACGACAATCATTCTTTATTTATTTTCAAGTAAATAATATTATTGTTTTAATGTAAAATCTGATTAAATATTTTCTTATTTTGTGTAAGATATACAAAGAATATGTTATGCAATCGAGTGTCGTTCTTGCTAAAAAAAAATCATGCAACATCAAAAGACGGTGCCGTTTCCTTTGAATTCTCTCGTAACGTCGCTTACTCAACTTAAATATACATTACGTAAGCGCTATCGTTACGTATAAGTGCAGTCGCTTTTGATAGCGACATACAGTTCCGCTACCTGTTACCTATACTTAGTTTTACTGCTTTTTTTCCAGGAAACACATTCGACTTTATCAATTATTATCTTATAAAAAATAAACTTCTCAAGGAGAGTTTAAATTAAAATCACTGTTAAACTAACTCAAAGATCCAAGATTGTACGTGACTCACAGATTCGTAAATAAAACAGTTTACATTGCGTAACAGTAATTAGAATGCAAACGCGAGCGATCCTCTACTCGTATATATTTCGGTAATTCACCGACGCTCGCCAAAATAAATGTAATGCTTGTCAAAATCGACTGTATGCGATTCTGCGATGTTTCACGAGCGTATATACGTGCCGCGACGATGCATTCTCGCATAAACGCGTGCCGAATAAAGAGCGTGCCCGCAATTTTTCATGCGCCGCACGTACTTCTACGCACACACGGCGCTCCAAAAATAGTATACACAGATACATATGCGGAGAAATTTTCTTTGGGCAGTTGAATCAACTTTTTTTCTCAACAAAAATTTATTTACAACTTTTTCCGAATTATTTAACACATCTTAGTATGTACAATATAAATGTTAATTATATAGGAGCAGGAGATATAATCTCTCTTTCTGTCACTCTCTCATTTGTCTCAAAAAAACTGAATCTTTTAAAATAGCAAAAATGTTATTTGTCAGATTCAAGAAAATTCAACTTGTTAATTTTTATAAACCACAACTAAGCGGCATATTAGATTAAAGAAAAATTTATAAAACAAATTCTCATTGATAAACACTGAGTATAATATGCATAATCGCATATAGTGCTAGTCCGCAAATATTCGCAAATATTCAATGTATTTGCGAGCGTTATTTCTGCTCGCAAAAGAAGGAATCACAAAAAATAATATATGTAGACATTGTCAAATAGAAATAGTCTAAAACTATATTTTTTTATTCTCAATTATGCTTCACGATTAAGCGGGTCAAGATTTTAACACACCGTTTTAGATTGTACAATTTCTACAGATGTAAGTTTTATCATTGTATGAAGAAAAAGCTTACAAAAAGGCAGACTTTGTATTCTACAGCTATTTCGTTTCGTAAACTTAATTTGCAACCGCCATATTGAACGAGAATTCGCAAATGTCGGACATATCGGATTGTGCGCGGCCGCACACTATGCGTGCGCTGTCCGAGTTCCCGCGATCACTTCAAACATCATTTTAAATATCGTGAACGCTGAACCAAATTATAGATATATAAAAACAGACGATTTGTTTCAACCAAGTACTAAGAAAGAGAAAGAGAAAGAGAAATTTTGCAGTAAAAATGTTGAGAATAAAATTGTCTTCATTCTCTGACACCTCTCCCTCAACTTTCAGTTAGATAAAGATAAAATTTTCTCTGAAACGTAACGTTCTCTTTCTATGAGCTTACACGTGTCTTCAGTAAACAAGCACTTAATGAATTACATGTTTGTGTAAGCGAACGTATACGCACAGCCAGCCACGTATACGTATCACGCACACGGACGAGATTACACGCTAAATTTACGCATAGTCGGCGACGAAGGCCTATCCCAAGGAAATCTCGCGAAGTATACTTGACGGACCGTATTACCGGCTTTCCGGTAATGGCAAACCATCTTGTATTTTGCGTAATGTCACGATGTGGCCTACTTCCGAACAACTCCACGTGCGGAGGTCGTCGACCGAGGTTCTAGCCCCCTTTGCCTATCTCCCTGTTCCCCTCACCAAACTTTCGAACGAACGTATGCGCCTTTAAAAGATTGTTGAACTATGAGAAAGCACACTGGGTACACCGCTTGTCACCGTATTGAATAATAGTGGCTCCTTTTTCCTTACGAATTTGTGGAATATTTCACTCTTCTCCCTCTCTTTATGCGCAAGTAGGAATCACATTAAGTATATATACAGTGTGTTTTGTGAAATGCAAATATTATTTATAAAAATACGTAGTTAAATAAAGGAACAAAGACTATACTATAAGTTTCGTAAGACTATATTAAAACAAATAAAAGTGTTTATTTTTAAGTAGATGTTTCTAGACCGAGCACTTTCGGATCTTACCATGTGAAGAATGAAACACTTTTAAATACAACGAAATGAAAGTGAGACAAACGGAAAAAACCTACTACGTTTGAAATTATTTAACTACATCATTATTCAAATATTGTTTATAATTGTTTGCAAATAATTAAAATAATAATACTAAAAACTTATATGAAAGAAGTTTTCTTGAATATTTTTCTGTATCTTCTAGTTCAGCGGTGACAACAGCAGTTATCTAGTATCTAGAGACATTTCATCCATATCTGAGATTGTATACAGTTTGCTTGAATACATGTTGACAGAGGAAAACGTTTACAATGCTCGTACTTTATACTTCACTTTCAGTGTCGTTTTTGCGCGTTCCACGTATGCTGGGGTACCGATCACTTTTTGTGCGACGAAACTTATACATTGCTTGTGAAGAATTCAACGTGGTCGTTTTAACTTTGCTACTACGATTTCTCGACACTATCTGACAACACTTTGTGTCTCTATTTCTTATACGTCTCTCTTTTCTTTCTTCTTTCTCTTCCACGTTCTTCATTCTTTTCTCTTAACACACGAGTTGGACAGACAACTGGTTTTTCTAGTAATAAGAAAAAATGAAAATTAGACTTGGACATGTTGATCAGCTAAATATAAAACACGACAGTCACATCACTAATTCGCCGACTACTTACTGAACGGCTTCTTTCCTTCCTTTCAGCTATTTTAGAGAAAAAGCTCCGATTGTTGCCACAATCAAGATATCAGGGTAATCAAAGTGTCCGGTTTCACATTTGTTCCTTCGCTTCGTTTATAATCTGGCAGCGATGACCCTTTGACTTGCATTTATCATTAATATCGTCAGACCTATATCTATGGCGTCATATAAGTTACATCCTAAATAAAATCGTAATTTTCAATAATATCGTCATCTTTTCAAACAATATTATTATTCCAATACTTTTATTCCCATATAATATTATCTTTCTTCGTTCTTTTTTTATAATTTATTATGCAAATTTAGTAATTAAAACAATATATTTTAAACAGTAGATCATTTATATCAAAAATACATATTGTTTTTTATTATAAAACATATTTATTATAAAAAGTCAAAATGAGAAATAAATGTTCTCAAATAGAAACGGACTGTTCCTCAAACGTCCGTCATAAATTCTGCTGTTTACAGACTCCGTTTGTTTACAGACTCTGCTGACATAACGTGAGCTTTATTCGGGCACGAAATCTGTTGCAAAATTGTGTTTGAATTCGCTGTCATTCGACCGACTTACTGCTATAAACAGTTCGCTTTACTGAAGTCAAATAGCGTGATGAAATTTTAGGAAATTTCTCCACGTATTGTAAGAATATCTCGACAAATTTTCGCGCTGTTTGTCAATTTTACAAAACAAGTTCCGTGAATTTACGACCGCAATACCTACGTAATAATAAGGAGCGCGGTGTGGCAAGCAGGTTCGTTGTACATGTTGAAGAACGGTTGTATAAGAAAGGCCGTCACTTTCAAATGTGGCAACGTGACCTCCGCTCCTACGCACCTGTGGTGCCCAATAAGAATCTTACGTAATCGAGGGATCGACTGTCCGGGAACACGGACCGGATGGATTGCCGCGCGTGTTTGTATTTAGGGATAAAAGACGATCACGATGTCACACATGGTAAAATCTATATAAACGCGTGTAAAAAAGTGTGTACATGTATAATATACGTTCGGTCACAAATGTGTACCGGCTGAAAAACCAGCACGGGATACGCGCGTGACAACGATGCGCGATCAACTAAATTTTCAATTAGTCAGCGAAAGTCGTATCCCTCAAGGCCAGAAGGCTCTTGCACGCGCGGTAAAAGTGCGAACACAGCTAAACTCTATCTCTCAACAAATTAATTGTAAAACTACATTCACGACTAGGCTATTGATAGTGTGAAATTTCGCGGTTGAAACTCTCTTGCAAAAGCGATGCTCTTTGCAACACAATTCAATAACATTTATAACGTATATGGTAATTTATATTATTATTATTATTATTATTATTATTATTGTTATTATTGTTATTATTATTATTATTATTAATTATTGACATATAAAACAACATCTTGCTTTCAAAACTAAATTCTAAAAAAATTTTTTGTTTTCCGAAACTTAAAAACAAAAACTAAACTCTTAATCTGTGTGCAATCGTTAAATTGAATCTTATTTTTCGATTTACGATTTACTTGATAAGAAGACTGAGTATATAGTAAGATCGAAAGTCATGCACTGGTTAGGTCATCGACCTTGTTTCGGGATTCTTTCGTTTACTTGTCGGTAAAAGTGAACGAACAGGATGTCTGAGTACGGCCTGTTGTCAACTTAGAAAATTAAAGTGAGAGTTATCTAGCGTATATACATACATATATACACTCACATTAGATTAGACGCAATGTACGGTCGATAACAAATTACACAAAAACAGTGATGTATCGAACGGTCTGAAAAAAACGCATTTGCGAAAAACGCTTTTTCTTCTATCTTGTTAATATTTATAAAGGCGTTCTTTCAACACACGCAGTTATTCCTGTGGCACCACACAGCAATCGCTACTTCCGGTGGCGAATAAGACGAGCGAGCCGGGAAAAAGTGTAACCTCAGCGCGCACGTGGAAGAAATCTAATTCCGGTGAAATTTCTAGCGCACCTAGTACGCATCGATCCAGGTCGAGTTACTTCGTAAACTATCCGGCATGCGCAGTTCCAGGTCATTGGGTCAAGCCTTTCTTCATCGACCAGACCCGCGCTATTGAAGATTCACTTCTCTCAGCTATACTCGTTTCGATCTATAGTTCGAGCATCTTTTTTCGATGTCTAGTTATATATATAGTATATATAGCTACAGATTTAATTATCTTCCCGTGAGAATATTTTCAATTCGTCTCTCTATCGCTGTACTAATATTTTTTTATACTCTACGGATATCAACATGATATCTACGTGAAGATACGCAGAACAAGAAAATCTAATCACTCTCGAGCTTACTAGTTTATTCTACATTAGCGTGAGATTATGTAACGTGACTCTTGAATTACGACAGTAATGGAAAGTGAAAATTCACGCTTGTCTTCTCTTGAGAAATAACGATAGTAGTTATGAAATATGCGCGCTGTCTTCCTCCGCAAATTTTTGTTTCTTTCATACATTTAGTGTTCCGCTAGAAATGACCGGTTCGGTTTGCATACTTAAAAGATACTTAGAAAACAAAACCGAAATTCTCGTTTCCAAAATAAATTAGAAAAACGCTAATCACTTTGCGAATTGTGCAACACCGCGAGTGCTGCAGCAAATTTGTTATTACATTTTTATTCATCAGATGTTTTCCTGGAAATCGTATAAATAGTGACATACGTCATACATTACTCGTCAAAAATAATCAGGCGCAAAGTTAAATGTATATGATAAGAGCAGAGAGAAACTAGAAACTACTTCTGGATCATATAAGAGAGAACAATTCTCGCATTTTCTCAGAGTTTTCATTGCAAAGAGCCAAATTTACGAAAATTAACTTTCTATATAAATACGTAGAAAAAAAGATTTTTGAAAAAAAAGAGATATTTTCTTCTTTAGAAATAATTTTGGAAAGAAATATTGTTATACAAAGTGTTTTTTTTCTCTAATTACTGCAAATATGAAGACATTATATTTTAAAAGAAACAAAAACGTCAAATTTGAAAACGATTCCCCACACATTTAACTTTTGTTTTTTATTTTTATCGTCATGTTTCTATTAAAAGCGAGACCTGAACGTTCGAATGAGAATCGCTCGCGAGCGTTCAGACAATAGCAGACGCGGTTAATGACAAGCTCCAGACAAAAAGATAAGAGCAACCGCTCTAAAACAAGCTTGATAAGAAAGGAGGGATGACACCACGGTGGAGAGAGGAGCGCGGATCTGGATCGCGGGTAAAGAAGGGAGACAGAGAGAGAAAGAAAGAAAGAGAGAGAGAGAGAGAGAGAAAGAAAGAGAGAGAGAGAGAAGCGAAACCAGGGCGTAAGTATTGATCCCGCGCTCGAACAGTTGACACATTTACCAACGAAAAGATACGCGTGATCTAGTTTTGGCGGAAGATGGCACGGGCAAGCATAAAAACTCTTAGAGAGTGTCTAAACATCTATTACGATACGTCGTTAACGGAATAAAAAAACAAACATAAAAAAGTATATATTGTGAACGTAAAAAAAATACTTTATAAAAATATAACTCCGTTTTTAAAAGCCACTCTAAGAGACAGATTATGTTTCTACTTGTTAGAAATAATACAACAATCATATTGGTATAAAATATTGTTTTATTACTTCTATCTCTTCTCGTTGATTATTCAAGAAGTAAAGTTTGTCAAAAAGATATAAACTTGTAATACATTCTTAAACATATCTAATAATAAGACATTTCATTTTTTTAAATATACAATTCTCTAATTGCTGCTTTAAAATGTATCAAGTAATGTTCTTCATCCGGTGTCTATCCTAGGGGAGGGGGGAAACCTCAAGCATCGTCGAATCGATGTTTGCAATCGATGGAAGACTACAGTATTATAATATTTTCACACACATGGGAACGATGAAAAACGATGGAAACAAAAAAAATACAATTCTCTCGCTCGCACAATGAAGAAAGCCCCGCTGCCGCTTTTTGGGAGTGTTGCCAAATAGGTCAGAGCTCGTATTGAACTGGTACCGTCGACTTCACTCCTTCACCGCACCTCTGCCCCTCTGGCATCCACTGACCTTAGATCTAGAGCAATTCTCTAGAGCGAGGCTCTGCCGACAGAGACAAACTATGGTATCATCGCGGTTGCTCGACGGTCGTCCTTGCGATGTCATACCGTTTTGCTACATAATGCGACAGATACGAAACGCGTCGTTCGAATGACTGATGAATTACGCGGTCTCTCTCGCGTGTGTATAATAGTTGGTGCTCGGGAAATAAAAAAAGAAGAAACAAAGAAAAGACAAGAAAAAGTAAATTCTGAAAGAAGCGAGAAAAACTGAAGTTGATTGAAAACAAGAAGAAGCATAGATTATAGTGTATCTTTGTGAGAAATACTTTTTAATAAAAAAGTTTACTTAAAATAGTTTTTAGTAAAAAAAAAATGCTTTTTGTGTATGTGTGTGCGTGTGCGCGCATAAATCAAACACTCTATATTTGCTAATATATATTAGAGATAAAGTTCTCTCTTTCAGTATTCGCCTTTCACCTGTAATTCCATTCATTGCGCCCTTACCGCACATGTATGCATGCACCACCCCTCGAATTCTCTTTCTCTCTCTCTCTGTCATCCATCTTCTCGCTATAGTGCATTGTGTCATACCATGACGCGATGTACAGACGGTGAAGCTAGAATACCGTTTGATCAATACTCCAGGCTCTGCTCACAGTTATCTTCGCACACATTGATAGAACAAGGGAAAACGAGAGATATGCGGGGAGAGGGAGATGTATAACGGAATGCGAATTGTTAAGCATGGAGAAATGATCATTGACGATGACAATCAACGAATCGCGTGTTTGGAGTGGCTAGTTTTTCGATCAAATACGTATTGTGCGAGTTTCTTGAGAAAAATAAACCGTTTGTTCTCGCTTTTAGAAGCGTGGGCGAGACGGTCGCTAGTACAGTACGACTGTACTATAGTTATACTTAAAGTCTCCGCTGGTAAAGTAGCTGATAAACCTAGAAAAGCCGTTTAGTTCATCGAATGTAACATGTGGTGTGGGACACGTGTCGAAAGGTCGATGACCTTCATACCGGATTTTATTTGATATTCCCTTTCCTCTCCGCGGAAACATTCACTCATTTCCATTTAAACTTTTCTTTGTGAATAATAAGATAAATATATTTATATCACGACGATATGTGACAGAAGTTGGTGACCTTTGAAGAAAACTTGTGAATAATATTGAAATCTAATAGACATGTTCGACGTGTTGTCACAATTTGTTTTAAATTTATTTTAAATTTTTGTTATATAATAATATAACATAATGATCGCTGCAATAATACTTAAAAATTCGTTCATGTGTACACACACATCTCGTTTTTGTAATTCCGAGAAGAGCGCATAACAATTAGATAAACGATTGAAAATACATTTAAAAAAGAATTGTGTTTTCTCCCGCGCGCAAAGTTCGGTGAATTTTTTGGTCGCATCTTATTCGCGGCTACGTAGTAATTTTCTGAATGTATGAGAAATTGTTTCTTCACGTATAAGTGCGAGTAGTTTTGTGTAAAAGCAATATTACTATTACTGATATTACTATTAATAGCAACTAGCCGCACCTATTTATCTTGCATCTAGAGGAGTCAAGTGCAGTCAGCTCATTCGCGTTCGTGATTTATGAAAAATTCGAGGATATGCTCGCGATTTTTTAACGTCCATAATTTTTATATTGGTGTTTTAACTTCGTTATTACGGTATCGAACAGATTACAAACATAAAGTAATATATTATTACAAACAATAACTTACTGACAGATCGATTACGTGTCGATCGGTTGTATATTCGGCAATAATCGATTTATCATACAAACAAGAGAAGTTATCACGATACGTATTCAGAGAAGCTGATGAGTGCACCCCGGGGATTCTCGTTACTCCGTTCGCTCCTTTGTTACACAACCGGCTCTCAGCAACACAGCCAACTATCGACCCCACCAGCAGCTCAGCCCCTCTTGCATCCTTGTTTTCTTCCGTCTTTTCGCCGTTATTCCCTCCCTCTCCTCCTCCTTCTCTCTTATAATTTCCCCTAGATCTTTTCATGATTTCACTAAATGTATCTCTTTCTACTGTTTGCTCCATTCGCTTGTTCCATAGCTTCTTTTTCTATTTCTCTTTTCCCTTTCCCTCTCTTCTGTCACTTTCGATTCTGACCCCTCCTTTCGTCTCTCTTCCTGTCATCCTTTCTACCATAGTGTCAACCCTCCCCTCCCAGGCTTCGTCTATTTGTCGCACCATCCTTTTCTACTTATGCCTCTTTCTCTCTCTTTCTTTCTTACTTTCTTTCGTCCTTGTTCTTACGTAATTTTGCTACTCACTTTTCCTATTTATTGCGTTTTTTCATATCTTCTGGCTTTGTTCCCGGGTTTTTGAGTTTTATTGGTACAAGAGAGACCTAGATTTTTTTCTATTTTCCTCACGCTTATATATTCTACTTAGCGAAGTGGGGGGCCACGTGCTTCCAGTACCTTAGTCACGCGAGGGTAAGACACGTGGTATGTAAGTCGCGTATACGGTACATAGGCGCGGTAAAGAGCACACATTTTTCATGAAGTACGCAGTTCAACGAAAGAGTGAAATGACAATTAATTTCACATGTCCTGAAAAATAATTCATTTTGCGAAAAGTAATTTATTTCTAAAACGTCATCATAATGCTTCTCAGAATGTTCAGTAAAAATTTTTGTATATTAAAAAATGAGAACTTTTTTTAATGAATGATATTGATGAACTCTTTTGATAATGAATATACATATATATACGAATTTTGTTTGCTATATCGCTGTTGCACATAAACTTTTGGCGCGAGTGTTCTTTCGATTCCTTCGTTCTTTTATGCATCATTGCGTAAAACTAGTGAGTCACCGAACTGGACGTCCAAGAATTATTCGCGAAATAATAATATCAGAGAATATTCGAATATCTTTTCTTTTTGTCTTACATTGAAACCTGAAATACTTGTTTTTTTGTAAAAGTCCAAAATGTTTAATTTCGAAAAAAACCCTATTATGTCGATGAATATATTCCGAGATGAAAGTCCGCGTCAAAGTGCAAAAGAGTTTAAAGTGTTGCAAAATTGCCGACGACTTTGCGAAGGCATTTCGATACAACGTGAGGAAGAGTCATAAGGCTGATAAGGAAAAAAAAGAATAGCGAGCGAAAGGAAGGGATAAGCGCGACAGCGAGCTGAGTTTACGCGAATTCTTGCTTACGTAAGTATACGCATGTAGATAAGAATATGCTTATCTCGAAGAACGTCGCCATACGGGTAACCGCGTGCTGATGTGTGAAATCGCACCGTTACAATTTTTTTTCAACGAGAGAAATAAATTAATTCCACCGTGTAATAATTTTGTTGAAAAGTGTATATTTTATTTTAAATATTAAACAAGGACACAATTTTCTGATAATATACAGAGAAAGTCAAACGTTGTTTTCTGCTGTGTATTATCTTTTTTCATAAATTAAGTTGGAAGAAAATGATGTATGTAAATCGATTTATGTAGTAGTCTGAAAATAGGAAAATCAACGCTACAGCATGGCGCGTCAAGGATAGGAAAAAAATATCAAGGAAAAACTAACAATTGTGTTAAATTACAGAGATCGGATCGCAAAATGTAATACACATGTGGCATAATTAACGGCGTATCTGAAGATCTCTTTTTATTGTTTGTATATCTCGTGCATCAAAAAACATTCTACAAAGAAACTTGTTATTTAACATTAATTGCGCATTGGAAATATGTCGCAGAACTAAAGTATCTTTATTTTCTTTTATTTTTTTTGTTTTGTTGTCAACTCGAATTTATTTTTATCTTTTATCACATATTGTTTTATCTTCTGCATGAAACATCATATGAATATATTGTGCTTTACGAAGTTGTTTTCAAATAATTAATTGATGCAAGGAACTAAATATCCAAGATGTGATCCGCAAAGTTCTCACGATATTTATGCACACCTGCTTGTCTAGGAAGTGAAAGCTGTAAAACGATTCATGGCCACATTGTGACTAGTTAGATGGCTCCCTAACTTGATCAAGGGCTAGACACTAGTCATATATCGATGTATTACAGTGACGCTCAGTCAAACAGTCAAATGTAAATCACGAGTAGCTATAGAAATTTTTTACAATTAATACATACATATATATCTTTATATGTTGATTATATATATTTATATGTATATATGATTTTATATATTGTGTTGGATTGCTCGTCACGCAATTAAGAGAATTTTACTATTGTATATCTAAAAGACAGAAAAAAATTCTGTTTTTTTTAACTTTCATATTTTTAACGCCTATTTCTCATAATAAAAATATTTAGTTATATATATAAATATACATACATACATAAACATATATATATATGTATATATATATGTATTATTAAGAAATAGGTTGCGCGCGCTCGCATTCTTCTCTGGTTGCCTGCCACATGAGTTAGGGCGATCCAATTGGGGTTCGAATATCCTAACGTGGTGGCCTCCCCTTTGAGTTCCCGCTGCGATCAATACTCACGCCGCGATGCCAAAGCTAGACTACCAACTTTGTATACCGAGGTCTTCGTGATGCAAGTGTCCTTGACAACCATAGCGAATTGCCGTCGCGATGTCTCGGCTGTAGAAAATGCGGCAGAATTCAAAGGTCGCCGTATATCTCTAATCTGCTTATAGACTTAATTATAGCTCAACTTTTCCGCAATAATATCCCACGAATCACTAATAGTTCAGAAACTATAAACAACTGAATTTGCGGGAAAAAGAATCGAATAGATATAGATAGATACCTTAGTTATACAAATGACAATATATCGCATTTATGCTTTCTTAAGAGAAAAGGGAAATAATTCCTTTGATAAATCTTTTCTTTTTCATTATTCGCGTAGATTACTTGAGAAATGATGATAATAAAAAAAAAAAAAAATAGATTAATAAGAGATTTTGAATACGGTATATTATGCCATTTATTATGCCATGTCATGTTGTGTTCCAACTCATTTATACGCGAGCGATTTACGAACGTATTGAATACAGGATAGCTCAAGAGACGAAAACTTTGTCAAGCGGCTTTTTTGGGATCACGCTGTACATGTACATACGCGCACGCGCATTTATTGAACAACGGGAAGCTCCCATCTGCGAGCGTGCGCGCCACACAAGCGCGCGAAGAACCGACTCACAAAGTACACACATTTATACACATCATACACACACATACACATACACACACACATTTACACAGCCGTGTATACGCGCGCGAACGTAAAGGCAAACAAAGAAAGAGCCCTAGCGACGAGCAATGCGGCAACAGCAAGCGCCTGCGCGCCGCTCTATGTGAGTCAAGGACGACACGTGCTGCTACGAACGACCTACTTATATCTTCGTAGCTTCGTGTACGATCGCTCTGGTACACGAACTTTCCCGAGTGCAGAAATAGGACGACTGGCAAGCCAGGCAAAGCCAAGTCCCGACGTTTTACGGAGCGGCCTAACCCTTCCTTCTTCCCTCTTTCCCCTTCTAGCTTTATCCTGCATCACGCTGGTTAATCGACTAAACGCTATAGCGACTATTCTGCCTCACGCTTAACTCTTCCGAGTATTCTGCTTGGCGATTACGTTTAACATTTAGCTGTCAATCCGAGTACAATGTATTCGCGATACAGATCCACACACACGTGCACAAAATCATGTCCATTTCAAATCAATGGGTCTGCAAACGAGACCTGTCATCTTGCGATTTTGTCACAAGTAATTCAATTTAAGAAGTCGATGGCTTGATTCGAGAGAACAAGCTGCTCTCTTTCGCTTCGCATTATTTTCATAACAATCATTGGACTGATGATTGTCTCCGATTCCAATGCTCGTTCAACGATCGTTGAATGTTACGTAACGCAACGATAATGAAACGTTCATCTGTTCTCTTCTTCTTGATGTTTCACATTGTCAGAATGCGACAGTTAGAATGCGCGGAATGTTACTGAGTCTCGATTCTTTGAAAAATAGTTTTAAGTAAGATATCAATGTGTAGACTATCGAATTATAATTTTCGTAGTATAGATTAATTAATTTTCAGTGATCTCTATCAATTTCATATCGAGTGCGAATTCTTGCTAATCTTTCTTGCTAATTATCACGAACGATGTTATCGATATTGACATCTTTTTTTTGTGTCTCTCTTCCTGATTGGTCATTAGACTTAATATCTCCCTACAATAGAGAGCGAGGTCAGTACGAGGACTTCGCATTCAGGGAGTGGCGGAAATCTAGACGGCCGGGACCGAGGCCGTCGAGACGTCCTAGATGCAGAACCAGGCGAGATCGATAGAAAAATAGGTCAAAGGTTCCGCCTTTGTCGTAAGTGGTAGCGAATGTTTTGCGACAGACCAAAAGAGATAGATAGAGATAGAAAAATAAAGTAATCGCCGGCAAACGTACGTACATACGTGTAGTCTTCATTTTCTTTCTCAGTCAAAATGGTCAAGTCACAAATGCTCAGGTATACACTCGCAGCTATTCGATTTTAAATATCCGTGTGTTTTTGTGTAACGAATGCCATCAGTTATACGCAAAAAATACCTCTGTCTTTAGCAGTAGTTATCGATGGACGTATGTTCTCTATAGTACGTGTTATAGCTCCAGAATGCTATTCAAAAAGTTAAACCAAGTAAATTTGCATAAAAAAGATGATTTGTATAGGCCTCTTTTACTTCTATCTCGTGTACGAACATCATCCATAATGTATGTACATATTGTATATTTTATTGACAAATATGCGTACGTATACAAAGAAAATCTATATAATTCGTGGCTTCTTATTATTAAGAAACTATTGAATATTTTATATATTTCATATATTTTGATATTTCGCACAGTTGTACAAGAAGCGCTATCTAATCTTTCATGATGCGGAGGGAAGAGAGCGCAATTCTTGTAAAACTGTTACGTTCCGTTATTTCACTGTCAGTACCGAACATTTATAGTGCGCGTGACATGCATTATAGATTTTCAGTGCTAGATATGAATTTTGGAACGCACGTGTCCCTAATTAATCTTTCTGGCTTGAATCGCCGCGTAGCGACATACCGCAACGATTGGCTCTTTCGGATCCGCACAGATCCGCAGCAGTTGGAATCCAAGGCGGGACCGCACGGCTTGATTCCGCCGTTTCTTCCTACCCGGGGCATAAGTAGCGGGTTCTCGCGCGCGCCTCCAGCAGTTCCTGTTCGGCTGTCGTTATAGAATCGTGCTAGGGTGAGAGTGTCGTTGCTGAATCCACCTCCCGACATACATAACTCTATACACGCGCCTCCACATAGACCATACCACGCCAGTGAAGGAAATTACACGTGCGTAAGTGTGTGCCGCGCGCGTTCGCGTGTACATCAGGAGAGGGTAGGAAAGAGCGCGAAAGAGAGAGAGAAAAGAAAGAGAGAGAGTGAGAGAGTGAAGAGATAGAGAAGGAGGAGTATAAGCTGTCAGAGTGTGCAACGTTTTTCGTATCCTTGTGTGTGTGCCGTTGGCCAATCGCGATCTGAGTAGCAACCGCGTTTAGCCAATGGCAGCAGAGAACGGTGCTCTCGCGAGTGCGCGCCATCGTCATTGCCGGATGCGGTTCGTCGCTGCCGATAGTGGGGAGAGAGAACTGAGAGTGCGGCAAAGGCTACGCGCTGGAGTACATCCTCGTTCGTCGCCGTTCGGTTGTGGGATCGGTCGTGTTTCACGGTTAGTTCCTGGTCCGCAGAAGTTCGGTTGCCGCTTTCGAGTTCGCCATCGCGTGCTCTCATTCGTTAATCCGTTAACTTCGAAATCGTTCATTCGCGACAGAAAACGGGTGGCAGAACACTTATAGTTCTTTTGGATTTTCTTGAATTTTTTTGTTCTTGAAGAGGCAAAAGAAAAATTAATATCGATAGTTTCGCGAGATTAGTGAAAGGATCTCAAGAGACCGCATGCATCCTGATTTAATCACGATCAAGTCGGTACTCTAGGAAAGATTTTGAGACACCAATATATTTCGTTATGCTCGCAGGAATCTAAAATTGAGAAGACAGAGTTTTATTTTCTACTGCAAGAAGGAAATAATTGCAGAAAAACGAGTTTTTCTGTAAAACAATTCCACCTTGAAATAAGAACAATTGTAATTAAAATTTCTGAAGAAAAATAAGCGCAAAAGCTTCAAAAGTGGTAGACACCGGAAGTTGCAAGATATAAGAACGACACCATTTTAAAAGAAGAAGAGGAACCAACGGAAACGATAGGCGCCGCCTATACAAGTAATGTTGCCGCGAATTTTGCGTGCGTGGCGTGACCGGAAGACCGTCGTGGCAGAATTCGTGTTGGCCTCGACTCGTGCTAATCACGCAGCAAGATCGTGCGTATCGTTGGATTTGATTCCTTTTCTTGTGTGTGAGTATCGTGACAAATGAGTGTCACCGAGATAAAATTTTAACAGTAAGATCGAGTTAAAAAAGGAAAGAGAGAGAGTAGTGTTTTTCTCAACGTACTTTCGTTTTCTCCCCTCTTCTTCGTATGAAAGCAGGACTTCGAAAAGTACGCGACCTATTGACCACGACCGTCTAACCTATTTATCGCAGCCTTCGGATTCATTCTTTCTCTGTCTCTCTTTTTCTCTCTTTGTGTACCTCTCGCGCACGCCTAGTACCATCGAACATTTTCGACCAACATAACGTATACATAAGTGAGCAAAAATCTAGTGATTGGATTGGTCTACTTAGTTTGCGAAATTTTCAAAACTGCTTTCGAAATTGTGTTTTTAGTAATGATTAAACTATTAATAGTGGATCTCTGGTTCCTTTGTTTCTTGGATCACCGACTTTGTTTTTGTTTTTTTTTTTTTAGTTTTGCCAGCTTCTGTTATATTTGCATTGTTAGGTTTTACATTTTTATAAAAATTCAATTTATTTTAGACAATATTAATTCTTGAATTCTACATATGTGTTTGTAAGACTTCTTGACTTACTGTGTTATAGATTAGACATTTTGCGAAACGTAAATTCAATAGTAATACTTCATCTTTATTTTGTCTCCGTGAAAAAAGCGGTTGTAGAATAAAAGATGATAAATGAAGAGAGAAAAAACGGAATAAAATGTCGGTGGTCCGTTGTTGGTGCCGTGTGTCCGCGGTCTCTCTTTATCATTTTCGCACGCTCTCACTCAGTCAGCGGGTAAAGATGGCGGTTCCCTCTCACTCGTTGGTCCGTTTAGCAAGCTCAGCGAGAGGGGCCGAACTGTGTGACGCAACTGTTGCTGTCACGTGACCATTCCGTGGCTCCGGTTCGCTCGCTGGGCCAGTGTGTGATCTAACGTTTGTTACGGCGGCTGACGGAGAATACGCAGACGGAGAACGCAGCAGGAAGCAGCAGAAGATGAGTAGTATCCAGGGAAGGATCAACCCAGCTGCCCTCTTGTCTTGCGCGACGACGGCGCAGACTCTCTCGGTCGCTAGGTCAGTGGGGGTGAGAAACTGGCTTGGCTTATATGCAAAACGACAGTCAGTCTTTTTCTCTCTCCTATCGGCCCTGCGACAAAGCGCAGCGTAATACCCGTTTTCTCTTTCAAACAAAAATGGTGTGTCATTCTTAAGATGTGCGCGATGCTATTGGATTATAAACTTCAAATCTTCGCCGTTATTTTATTCTTTTATATTAAAAAAAGGTTGGGAAAAAATATGTCAATGTGGATATAAGGTTATTGGTTCTTTGAATCTCAAAAGTAAATTAATCATCAGAATGTGTTTCGCGTCAACTTTATGCACATTACGCATGTTATTATTTATTTGTTTTGTTTATTATATGTAAATCTGTGAAGTTTACATATGAACTTTTTGAGATTCAAGAATTTTGATTTGAAGTTTTAATTTTTGATATTTTGGTTTTGCGACCTATTATCCTGAACATTGCAGCCCCAGCCACTAAAATTTGTCTTTATTCATTTAATTTTTTTTATCGAGTTTTATCTAATCTGTCAGTTTTTTTTTTATTCCAAAAATGATATTTTTTTGTTTTTTTAAATTGTAAATATTTAATACTGAAAATTGCACTTTATTAATATTAAAACTATTTTTAACAAATTCCTTATTTGTTTTATGAATGTATATAATTTTTCTTTCTTTTTTCTCTCTAAATCTGCTTGTGCTCGATTTCTTAATCTTCATTTAATCTGAGAGGTGCTCAGATCTGCGATCGTACATACTACATAATTGTCAGACACGTGACTCAATTTATACACGGGCTCAACAGTGGAAGCCGTGTTCCCCCAGCTGTAACAGTATAATATCAAGAGGCTCTGGGATCACGGAAAACACTGCATAAGCGCCGGCTATACTTCGATGGACTTTTTTGTGGTTCTTGACCATTTATTTGCTTCTCGATTGCAAATTACGATTTTTATGCTGTGAATCTTAAAGCATTGCGAATTTACGTGTTTTTGTATACTATAATCATTAAACTTTGTAGACGATACTTATATAGAGATTTACATTAATCATGTGTTATGTCTTCATTTATAAGTTATACATTGTTGATATTTGTTTTTGTGTAATGTGATTACGATGATGTGTAGTTACATAAGAAATGATTGTGAATTATAATTCTTAATTTATATACTTACATATACTTTATGTGAAAAAAATATATTCATATATATAAATATATTCATATAAATCTTTGTGCATTTTGATTTTTTACATAAATATTTCTTCGTGACTATTTGTCATTGTTGAAAATACTTAAGTATATCATAAAATAAAATAAAAATACTAAAAGTGTGTAAATACTGTTTATAAGAGTAGAAATGTTTAATATTCTACATAATATGTAACTAAATTTCTCGGATTTAATATTGCCCAAATACGCCGTTGAGCTCCGTAATCACGTGAGAGATCCCGGGCTTAGGCCGCCGTTCACCTCTCTTGCCGCGCACTATACTTTCTAAAACTGCTTACTTTCGTAACTCGGCAAATACCGGCCGTCGGACTTCTTTTCCCCGATATGCTAGAGAATTAACCGAACCGATATATAGGTTTTTTTTTTTTTTTTTTTTTTTATATGGTGACTAGACTTGTTTTTTTTTCCATCGTTTTTTGCTCTTAAACATCTAGATTTAGACAAACTTACAACTTGTGAACCTAGCGTTATTACACGAGATAAATCAATTACATAATGTAAGCACTATGACGTGAAATTAGTAACACATTTTTAAGGTAAGTTTTGAATATTAAAAGGGGTTAACGTTAAAATGACGGAGAAGGGTAAAATGTGCCCCCGAGGAAGAAAGGAAAATGAGACTGGCTTACCTTGTGCTACTTTGTATACACGTGGAAAGATTTTGTCGAGATTGTGATTTCGATATATACTACAGTTTATTATAAACTATACTGTATTTATTTATATAAATAAGTAAAAATGTGTAAACCAAATTACAGCTTATAAACAAATCTTAAAAAATTTATAATATTAAAATGTATTATTTTTTCGATAGTGTATCATGTTATAACGAACTTTTGCTTTTAATTACTTTCCTGCTGATAAGTTAAAAAAAAAAGAAAAAAATATAGCGCAGATGTATTTTTCGTCAAACGTAAAATATCGCAGCCATTTGCGAATGCTAAAGCGCCATTTTCTTCGCAGCGTCATATTGCGGCCATCTTTCGTATAAGCGACCAAAGTGTTTCCGTTTCCATTTCGGATCGCATACCATGCTCAGATTCCATCCTCACTATCTAATTTTACTCGTTGGCCCCGATATCGCATCGTCTTGCTTCATCACATAGTACCTGTTTTTAGGAAAAGTCTTTACCTTTGTAAAATATTTGAGTTAACCAGCTTTGTACGTTTATAAATAAAAATCGCAGAGTAAAAGTATTATATTTAAACAATAAGATTATATTACAATATAGTATATATGCATATATAATATATTTGATAAACCGCAGTTTTATTCATTTCAAGTTTGGTTATTTTACATATTCTCTTCATTTTGAATCTTTTCAAATATTAGTTAATAAGTTTCTTTCGTATGATTGAGTATGTATTTTCTACATAAGTTTTGTTAGTACATAAGTATTGTGAGATCGTGCGATCTAATCAGAGGTCAATAATTACCATTAACATTTGTACCAGCAACTTTAATTCTGCTATTGGAATCTGGTGAAAATGTTAAGTCGACGCCAATGACATGGATGACATCATTGCGAAACGGTTGGCTCGTGGGGCAAAGAGGCAGCGGTAAAGACCGTGGATTATTGCAAAGGGGAAAGAGGGGGTGGAGACGAAGCACATGATGCTAGAGACGAGTAGAGACAACGGACAGAGATGGCACGAATAGATGGTGAGGGAAAGGGAGGGACATAAAGGATGCGAGGAAGCAACGGAAAAGAGTGAGAGAACGATGGCAGCCATGATGAGGCGAGACGAACGAAATGGTACCGTGATATAAGCACGCTGTAGTGAATCTGCCGAGTAGGAGTATAGACGAAGGGAAGGCGGAAAGGGGTCAGGTAGGCCTTGAAGAAGCAAAGACGAATAAAACCATGCTTATGAACGGAACTCTAGCGCTGAAGTCAGCGCGGTTATTTCTCGAGCTGAAGTCAGCGCACCTTTCTCTATAGTATGTCTTAAAAGTTTGCATTTTCGCGCTTCTTTCTAGCGTAATTATATCGCTTTTGATAAAAATTAATGTAATCCGCCATAAACAACATCGGGAAGAAATGTTAATTAAGCAAAGATATTGTAAATTTATAAAACATAATGATTAAAAAAGTATAATAGTTAATTATGGAGACATGTATGACTTCCCTTGATTAAAAGAGAGAGAGAGAGAAAGAGAGAGAATAAAGACCGGATACGCTTATCATTGGCACACACGCATGCATGCGAATATACTTATATATAGTATATGTCTGTATATTATATATAATGTATGTGTGCATAGACTAGCTGGTTGCGCAATCGACGACGATATCAATTATTTAGCAGCATAGTCGAAACGAGTCGACAATTTCACGTTCGTCAATGCCAACATTACGTTCACGGGCAATTCGCTTGTGATATGTTCGAAACAAAATGATGAAAACGTGCTTTCTCAAGCTGCTCTCTGTTTCTTGTTATCTAAGTATCGCAAACAATTATATTGCTTAATTTATGTGTGCGTATATCTCGAATATCTTACACAAAGACGGAATCTACGAGAGTTTTCTAAATATCCGGCATTTTTAGCGAAAGTCTTATGAGAAGCGTGGCGCAAAAAAGTGTAGCATAAATGATTCCTCAACCATGCACAAATCTGCGCGATATCTGCTCCTGTCTTCTTCCGAAAAGCCCACCCCAACTTTCACCCTTACTAACCATTCCTAAACGATTTCTCAAAGATGGCTGCCACAAAGTCATCGCTAGACCACGCCCTGCGAAACGAAGCCTTCCGCTACAAACTGTCGAGAACCAAGAACACCTCAAGGACGACGAGCGCCACTCCTGCGGGAAGCATATCTTAAAGCGCTCTCGTGTTCTTTTCTCTTCCCGGAAATCGCGAGCACGCGAGAGCCGCTTCGTGCGCGTCATGGCGTATGATGTAGGAAAATTACTGGTCATCTCATATACGCGTGGAAACTGATGATAAATGTTTCCTCATCCCGACGTTCTCTTTTTTTTATGTAATAAGGTTAAGTATAATAACTATGAAAATTGTAGTTTTGGGATATTTTAATAATTTTTGAGAAACAATTAAATTTTACAAATACTTTATTTGTTACGATACTAAAAAGAAGAAAACTGGAAAAGAAGATAGTAAAATAAAGTTAATTGCTTAAAATACTATAAAACTAAAAAACTAAAATACTATAAACTAATAATTATGAATAACTGGACTGCTACTTTAGAGAAAAGAATAAATATCTCTAATATTTTAACGCAAAGAATTTTGTATTATTTTTCTTGCTATCTATGAATTATTTATCTATAAATGTATTACTCAGATGTAACAGTACTGGGGCGTTAGGACCTCAGCTTCCTGCATTCTATAAACTGCTACAAAAACAAATGGTTTTTTCTTTCTTATTGCAAAAAGAAATATTTTTCAAAATTAGTTTTAATCAGTTATACTCGGAACGAAGTAGTTAAATGTAAAAATCAACTACTCATCCTCATTTCATCCGTCATGTCTTTGATGTTTTTCTCTGTCTTTCGTTCATTCTAAACCGACGTGTACCGGGTAAGCTTACGTAAGAGAGACGTACCTACTTACTTACCAACCCACCTACTGACTATTCAAGGGATCAAGGCAAACCAGTAGGCAGGCAATCGAGCAAGCAGACTAGTCAGGTAGATGAGTGGGCGCGCGTTATGCGCATGCTCCTGACCAAACCTGCCAAATAGATAGGCAATACACGAACGGAAATATACCAGTCTGCGTGATGCTTTTCCCTCACCCCTCGAGTGGTTCCCGCCCTCCTTCAAAGCTGATTTGTGCTGGACGACCCTCTTATCTCGTACTGACCGAGGAAGGGACATTCAGGTCCTAAAAGGATCCATGGATGTTTCTCACGCTTGATGACGTAACTATAGCATTCACCGTTGGTTCAGTTGTGGCTTGCCTTTACGAAAAACAAAGTGGTTTTGCGCACAAATTCATTTGCTGATTCAACTTTTACCAGTCCCGAAGAAATAAAAAATCTCTATCTTCTTACAGATATAAAAACATGCAATATTTAGAAGACGCGTTATGAACGAGATGAAAATAATCTTGAAAATTCATGAATAACTTAGAGACTGCGGGCAAATTTATGCGGTCGCTTCATAAATGCACTGGCCCAGTTTGCAAAGGGGTTGACGAGGGGTAGAGAAAGAGGAGGTTGGAAGTGTGAATTTGTGTCACTGCACACGCGCGCTGCACACTCCGTGTACTCTTCGGTGTTGTTCTTGGCCCCTTTGTTGAATGCGGAATTGTGGAATGTTCGCAACTTTCTTAGTTATACACGGTGGCAAGAAATTTCATCGACAAATTTTCAGAGTAATAATTAAAATTATAATCATTTAATCCAATCCATTTTTTCTTATGCATTTCTCTAATCTCTAATTATGGATTTAATTTTTTATTTGATTTTAAACTTAAATTAAAAGTTAATCAAATTGAAAGAATTGCGGAACACCCAGTGTGCGTGTGCGCAATAAGTAGATATCACGCAAGCGTACTTCTTTAACAACCGCGTGTCTTAACTATCGTAAATGTAATGTTGCGTGAGATATAGCGTGACGTATGTTGCGCGCTCAATTGTGATTATTACAACAAAATGTCCTATTACAAAATGCAGTAGTTCACTGCAGAAACCTTATTGCAAATATATGTTTTTTCTTTCTTGGGAAGTGTAAATTGGATCTGTATAATTTGTATACATGTCGTTACATATATGATTGTATATGTGTTTATAATTGTTCTTTTCGCGCACGAGATATGAAAGAAAATATATAGATTTTATCACCGCAATCGGTTGCGAATGTAGTTATGAAACCGGTAGTTGTAACACTCGCTCAAACGTTACGTAAGTGCGGATATAATTTTCTAGTCTGCAACCATGTAGTTTTTTAACTCGCCACATTAAATCGTACGAACAAAAATATTGTTCACTTTTGTATCCATCATGTAAATGGTACATATGTAGAACGTTTATTATAATTTTTTTTATCTTCTGCTTAGTTTTTCTCCTATCCATGTTTTCTTTCATTCTCGATATGACAGTAGGTGGATGCATGAAGAGGATATTGGGAAAGAGAAAACCTCTATAATAAGCGGCGGCCGCAAAAAGACACGAGCGTAATTAATCGACCTTGGGAGCGTTCAGGAAAAAGCTGCGAGCTAGATTTAGCTGATGTAGGGAGGGATTCCCTGCCTTGGTTACGTGAACGAGCTCGCCATTTTGCTTTGCCGCTATACTCCCGACACCGACTCGTCTCGCGTTTCGACCTTCGAACGTTGTCGGAAAAAAGAACCATTGTCAGAACACTCAGAACACTTTTCAACGTTAGACAAGATATAGGGGAACGAGAGAATGAACAAGAGAAGCAATGCAAAGATCACGAAGAGATACATGACGAACATGAACTAAACTTGTAGTTTTCTTCTCTATTTTCTTTATTTTTATATATTCCTTTCTATTAGTTTCTTTTAATATATCTCTTTGTTTTCTTTTTAGAGGAACTTAAATTCCAAAGACTTATCCTCGAAAGAAAAATTGTTATCTCTGTTTCTTATCTCTTTTTTTGTATATGTATACATAAAAAATGTGTAATTGTATGCATATTCTAATAGATATATAATTAATTTTAAAAAATATAAAATATATAAAAAATATACAAAATATATATAACAGTAATTGTTAGTATATATAATTTTTATGCAGTTTTTTATGGATTTTTTTGTGATTGGTACATTCTGATATTTCTGCTCAGAGTGATTAGCTTTTGTTCCGTTCTAAACGACCAGCGACACGCAAAGATCGCGTGTATTTCCGCAGGTGCCCCCGTGTATGTACATACGTATATGTTGTATATGTATATTTACAGCGTCTCCCCGAGTATCCAGCGCTATGCGGAAATACACCGGAAGATGCTAACTACACGAACCCTTCGGCAAAAGCGAGCGTGGCCTACTGACAGCCCTGAATTACTTATCCGTTATCATAATTTGTCTTTTAATATATCTATTATTAACGTTTTCATTAATAAATTTATAATATCTGTTGTCGCGGTTCTCTAAATTACTCATGCCGCAGTTATCACGCATCACAATTTGCTCAATTATCTAATACTTGTTCATGTAACTTCCCACATCGGGAATATCGATTGCGGATTCCAATCCAGGTCGTCGGAGCCTTTACCTAGATTCAGCCCAGACCGCCATAACCTCCGTTGCAAACCAAACCCTATATCTCTCGCGAGCGATCTACAACTATATATATACATACACACATCTCTCTTTCTATACATACATCTCTCTACTCTTCGACGACTACCGTGGCTGTTCGCTCGACTGCGCTCGGCAACGCCGCAATTCACGCTCGCATTCGCGTACGCGCGCGCTAGTGTTGCGTAACGCTGCGGAGTCATACGATAGGATAGATTCGTCGTTGCACGACGCGGATAGAGAATACCCGGCGGATAGACGAGGACAAAGCCAACGGTGGGCGAGCTGGAACGGGAAAGCGGACAAGGGGGATGACGGTTCAGCCTTGAAATGCTTCGTCACAAGCGCCATATACGAACGTTGGACTTAACAGAAATTGCGCAGACTCACATGTTCTCACCGAACTTGTTCTTATGTTTAGCTCTAGAGTAAATTTTCCGAAAATAGGTGCAAAATAGAAGACCAAAACAGGAATGCAAAAAAGTTACTATAATATGTATGCGAAAAGTTGTAAATACACACATATAAACAAAATATTTTAAAAATTTTATATACATTCTATAAAAATTCGTTTTTCTATACACATGTATGTATTTGCAAAGCATATTTTGTGTAATAGGTGTGCATCGGTATGATTTTTGCGGCAATTTCAAGAGAGCAGTAAATCCACGCGAAGATCCACGTGCTACTCTCATCGAGGTCACCCCAAACGGTCCAGACGACTATAGGAGGAAGCGGAAGTGGCCGAGCGAATTGTTAAGAAAACACGACAGGAAGTGCGACACACTATCAGTAGACAGATCGAGAGAACTAGAGGAAAATTGATGTAAGAAAGTAAAGACAGAAAGAAAAAAAAAGCAGTTCAGCAGGAGGATAGGTTGCTTCGAACTCTTGAAAGCGTCGATCGATGCCGTCGCCATGGCGACCTGGCCGGCACCGCCGTGCTCCACTACTGATTATTTATGTCAAAGATTCCCCCCGCAACTCTCCAAGGCATGAAACGCAAACGCGGGCGAACCACCCCGAGAAGAGGGGCAATCGCTCGATCTGGCAGCCTACTAGCCTATCCACGTGACACTGAAGACCGAAGGAGTTCAGGGGAATGGATGGAACCACAGGTATAGTAGTAGAATACATAGATATATAGGAGCGAAGGGGGTTACACATAAAGAGTGAATCCAGTGGCGTAAGTTAAAACAAAAGTACATAAGGATTCTCTTTCTTTTTCATAAATATATTTTTATTGCGACTACGTGAGAATTATATAATTCTATTCGTATATATTATATTTTATTTAGTTCATTCGTAATTTTATGCGTTACAACTTGTTTCAATTAGCGTTATGGGAAATGGTCTCGAAAAATCGCCACTGCAGGAAAGAAAAAAAAAGAAAACTAGAAGAAAACAGTAAAGGGAAAGTACCGAAATGCTCGAATCAGAAGGAGAGAGGATAAATAGGCCGCGCGAGTACATAGATAGACACGTTGAAATCTATTCAGAATCTGGGACAAGTTCCTCTCCTCTTTCTCTCTCTCTCTCTCTCCCTCTTCCTCTCCTTCTCCCTCTCCCTCCCTTTCTCTCTTTTTTTCTTATTTTTGACATTCATAAATAATAATTTATTGTTTATCAATATGTCAATTAAAATGTGTTCTCTTGCCGAAAGAAATGAAAGCGAAACGATAGATATGAATATCACGACTAAAACTGTATCAAAAGTCAGGAATGCGATCTCTGTCGTTCAAAAATTAACTATATGTTAACAAAGATAACAAAATGATGACACAAATTTAACAATGAATCAGTGAGAGCGAGAGGATAATACAAAATGGCGCGCGCGGAAAGAGAGGGAAGGAGCAACTGTTCCCTTGTGGGAAGGGTGCTTCCGACCTAGTTTCACCCTCGCAAGGTGGTGGCAATCGATACCGCGCCTAAGGGCCGACAAAACGCGATCGCAGAGCCACTGCTGTGCTAAAAGCAAGAATTAGAACTCGCGTGGCCGCGTTGTGTTACGAAGGAGCGACCTGAAAAGACGTAATTAGCCGTGATATTTTGGAATTTCATTGTCGGCCCATTCGAGTCACTCTGGCGTTTTTCACGGACAATTTTATTTTTTTACAATGCATATCTCGTTGTACAAAATATACATCTTTTTTTGCGGTCACTGTCGTCTTTTTTTATGGTGCGTTATAAAGTACGCTTGCTACCTCCAAACAAGGCGATTCTCGATAAGTTCCGTGCACACGTGCGATAAGCGAGCATCATGAAATCTAATGCCCGCACGTTACAACTCTTTTATCTGCCACGTAACCGACGTACAAACAAATAGCGGCTCTATCGGCAGTGCTGATAGTCGCGACAGTAGGCGGATCTGCGATTAAACGATGAAGGAATGTTATCTATAAAAACTTACCGGCTAATACGCGCGGCATCTATTCGAGACTGGCAGTATTAGAAAAAACTCTAACAATTCATCCAATATGATCTCTTATTATATTTATTATACTTATTGTAAGTATTTATACTTATTATTATACGTATCATTATACTTCGTTACATCTTATTATATTTTATTATATCCCTTAAATCTTATTAAATCTTTTTTTTATATAATTGTATATAGAAAACGCAAAAAAGCAAGATTCAAATTCTGGGAGACTATCAGTGATATAGGCTGCGTTCCGATATTTACTGTCAGTATTGGAAATCTATAGCATATGTGACGTGAAGTATAAATTTTTAATACCGGCAATGAAAATCGAAACACAGCCTTAATATAATGCTCGACAGATATTTATTCATGATGAGAGTTATATAGTCTCTAAATTCAGCAAGTGTCTCAGAATACACACGAAGGTCGGCAGAATATACAAAAGAACGCCGACAATGCTTTATTTACGGCTAATTGATCACTAAAGCCAGGAACACACGTGCGAAAAAACTTAAGCGATAAGATTTAAGCAAATCAACCAATTATAGGCCAGCATTCTTTCAAATGTAACTGCGTTCAAAAGAATGCCTATGATTGGTTGATTTTTTTAATGCTTGAGTTTTTTCGTGTGTTCTGGCTTTGGTGGTGAGTAGAATAAAGTTACGTAGGTTCACCACCAGATTGCAGCACATTTATAGAAAAAGAATAACCGTTTATTATAGAAAGAAATTATGTAGGTTCCAAGCGTTACTACATGAGAAATTATTAGCGTATTAGGATTTTTTAGATTATTTTGTTACTACACACAAAATATATCCTCATTGCCGTAATATTTGTATAACCCACATGTTTATTAAATTAAATATATATATTATACACATCGATGAGATTAAATCTAGAGCATATTGAAAATATATAATACAATCACTTGAGCGATTATTACATACTAAGCACTCAAATCCTTTAATATTTACTATTCATTCAGATATCTATGGATCTGTAGAATTATCATAAAATCAACGCGTTATTGATATAGATGCTGACCTACGGTCTTAATCCAAAAAAATTCTTCGTACGTGACACTATATAGTCAGCATTATATTTTTTTTCCAAGATCGAGTTACCAAAATTTTTGTCAAGTATTTGTTTGGAATTTGTTAATTTTTCAATCAATGCACAAATATTCAGAAACGAAGCGATTAACTAAAACAATGAGTAACCCTCGATCTGGATAGTCTCTTTTATGTTAAAAAATCGTATCGTAATTTGGTTCATAATCATACCCAGACAACACAAGACATCCTCAGGATTATCCTGAATATGTCTAGGAACAGTTCAGGGATATTTATAGGACATTTTAAGATATCATTATAAATATTATTTTATGAAAATTGAATGTGCATACATGATTACTTTCAATTATATAGGATATTTAATGCAATTAAAAATTTTTGAGTATTATAAAAAAATATAATGTCCACTGGATAATCACTGGATATCTACTTTGTCTATTATTTATATCGGATGTTGAGTTTTTAAAAATCTACATGTTCTCTGGAAATTGATAACCTAACATAGTTAAAAAATATACTATTATCTTTTTCATAACAAAACTTTTTCACGTACATTCAAAATATATTTAAAAAACATCTAAAGAACATTCTATCGTCTCTTGGACGTTTTTTGAACATGCTGTACTCGATAGAGATCCGTTAAACTTTATTATATTTATTTGATAGATTTTGTTATTTTTTAAAAATATTTTTATTGGTTTTCTGTATAAGAATTTTACCATACTGGTACATTACTGGCACAAAATTACTGATGATTTGTACCGAGAGCAGCCAGGAATATTTTTCTGTAAGAGATGTTCATATTTCAGAGAGTATTATTTTTTCATTTAACCCACTAAATATCGTTGAAATTTCGAATTTAGAGATAGATTTTACTTGTGTTTCTAAAATAGATAAATTAAGTTTCTAATTCTAGATACTTCAGTAATAAGGTCCAATAGTCTCGCGGTCTGACAATGAATGCAAAGGCTGCGAACAAAGAGATTTCGAGTTCAAATCCATTCAACACTTTAGGATTTTTTCCACGTCGGTCTCTCCCAATCGAGTATATTGGCTGAAAGGCGAACAGTATCGGGCCTCTAAGAATAAATAAGTGTAAAAAATACTCCTTACAGAAATTCCGATTGATATTACTATTGTGATATTTGATTGATATTACCAATATACCAGTAGTTTAGTAAGAAAATTTTAATATTATTTTTCTGTAAGAGTTCTAAACAATAACCAAACTTTTTCTTCGAAAAATACTAATATAAAAAATATACTTTTTATATCCTGTAGAAGTTCTTGGGATGTTATACACATATCCTATAAAAATCCTTGGAACGTCTCAGATAATATCCTAAGAATAATTCAGGAACTACACAGGGCGCTCATTTGCTCTTCCTCAGGACATCCAGAGGAGATCCTGAGGGATTAAAATAAAATGTCTACAGGATATGTTTCGTCCATATAAGATGTCCTTTGGATTTCCAGAAGACGTCCATGTGCTATCTGGGTCATAATTTATTTCATAATCATAATTTGTTTCTTCTTTATTATTTTTTATTTCTTAAATTTTTTTTAATTTTTTGAATGTTTTTTTGTAAATACAATTACATTATACGATTACATAAATTATGATTATTATGATTATGATTATGAAAAACAAATTACGATGTTTTAACATAAAAGTGGCTATAACTCGGAAACGACTTATTTTCGGACCTATGTTTATATAGCGTTTTTTCCTTCTTTTTGGATCCTCAATCACTTCTTGAAGTTTTGTGGCCGATTTTCTGGACACCCTGTATATACATATACATACAATATTATATATCATATATAAGATTAAAATATTAGAACTAGTAAATCTTTCACGTTGATGCTCAATGTCGACAATACATAATAAAAAACATTTCGTTCACTGTCTTTATTCTCTCTCTACACGTACATCAGTTCGTTATATATAGTCCAAATATCTTTTTCACTACTTCACGCATTTTTGTCAATACCACAAAATCGCACAATCCGCTATTATACTAATGCAAATATATAACTAATAATTACTTTTATAAAATATTTACACACTCAAGATCATTATTCGCTCAATATGATACAATTACATTTATATATGATATCCGTGGCCGCTAGTAATACGTCGCTATTCAGATGCTCGTAAGGATCTCAAGCATCAAACACTCTCGACTTTCAGGAGATTCTTAGATTCTAGACTTTTTGGATCTTTTTTTTCGGCATTCTTTCTAAGCTCTTGCAACAAATTTACTTCTTGAATTCTTTATATTTTTTACGATTTAAATAGAAGTTTTAGATTTTTTGTTTTATACTTTCTCAACCAAGATTGTTATTTTGAAAGATAAGATTTTTTTAAATCTTATATACAATTACACGATAAAATAATTAGATTCTCTCTTGATCTTACTTTTTAATTTTATTGAAATTTTAGATGGCGTAACTTTATAGTTTTATAACAGGCATCTTTAAAGTCTTCCATATTTGAAATCTTTGCTTCTTATACAAGATATCCGAACTTTTGAATTTCACCGTCAATTTTTTTAACTTGCGTTTTATTCATCTCTCGTAATAATAAAAAATAAACAATAAAAGTATAACATTAAATTAGCTCTAATCTGTGTTGAGAGCCTTTGCATTTTTTAGCACAGTGTATGCGCCAAATTTCTGCATCAAATAATCATCTAAAGCAAATCTCGACACGACTATACTTGATCGATCGACAGGAGCGCACAGTGATGAAATGTATAGTGGATTCTCGATCGCATTTTATGACGTAACACTTTAAATTCTATTAAATAGAAATTTGCGCGTATAATACACTTTTTAATTTTTTAATATAACTTAGAATGTTTAGACATTTTATAATTTCTGCGATTTTTCGGAGCTTAAAGTCTAAAATTTAGATTGTACATTTCTCATCAATTTTTGTATATTCGATAAATCCACTGTCGTAAGTAAAGAAATTTATAAATAATGAGAGAGAAGGAAAGAGAAAGAGAGGAGAGCATATCGCGAAATATTTACTTTACGCGGAAATATATGTATATCTTACCGTCTACCGTGCCTATCCTATATTATAAGCTCTGTGAAGTTTATTGTACAAAACAGTAATCGGCAAAGATACGGAATTTATACGAGACTTTACTGGAAATAGATTACATTAACTTGTGGATCGTAAATGCTAAAATTTCTGGGAAAGAAAAATCTTTAATCGCAGAATTGAAGCTGTGAGTAAATGATAGTGAAATTGTCCTGACGTGACATTTGTTTAAGACATATTGGATTTTTGACTGTCATTCTTATCAACAGCCGATACGTGATCAGGATTTTCTCCGTGCGAATAACGCTCCCACATCCTTGTGTATAACATCTCCATGCCCATCGCGTACATCTTGCAGTTGAACAGCGGACTTTCCGATCGAGCTTTCCAGACTTTAGCTCTTGTTGCTTTCAAACTAGTAAGTAAAAAGTAAAATAGATTTTTTCTTCATGACTTATAAAATTAACGTACAAAGATGTTTTTCGGGTTTGAACCGTGTTAGTGTCATTTTTATACCGACTCTTTAAACCTTGATGAAGTGAGCTGTAATGTTCACGAAACGTCGGTATAAAAATGACACTAGCGCGGTTCAAACTCGAAAAACATCTTTGTATGTTAATACAACACACCGCGAAAGCATCAAATATCAGACTTATAAAATTGTTTTTTAACGAATGGAAAGTTTTAAAGCGTCATAATACTTACTATTCTCTATCAGTGCCCAACCTAATAGCGATATCTTGATATTCTTGTCGTGTTCGTGCTACTAGTTCAGGACAACCAAGAGTATTCAATTGACTAGCAGCAACGCGAGAGGCTAGAGTTTCGCCCGGTAGAGTGACTACCGGTGTTCCGGTCCATAAAACATCCATACTGGTTGTGTGTCCATTACAGAGTGGAGTGTCTAGACATACGTCAGCCAACTGGCCTCGTCTTACATGTTCCTCTTTTGCGGCGACGTTGCTGAACAAGATCCTGCCAGGTGTCAGACCCAATTGCTGCGCTGTTGCTTGTAAGTTGGGTTCACCAACCGCCGGAAAACGTAGCAACCACAGTACAGAGTTCGGCACGTGTTTTAAAATCTGAAATCAAAATAGTTTTATTGAGGCGATCCGAAAAGGGATCTCACGAAATTTTTTTGATCAATTGCGATTACTCACATGTGCCCACATGTGAAGAGTGAGTGGGTCGATCTTGTACAATTGATTAAAGTTGCAATAAACAACGGCATCTTCTGGCAAACCGTACTGTTGTCTTGTTGTAATCACAATATTCTGAGGTACTTCTTCGCCCGTAGCAGTCTTGTTATTCACCTGTGTGGTAGCCATGCCGTTTTGCACAACAACGCCGTTCACAGACATCTGACACTGACCGGAAGCAATCATTGTCTCAATTGGAGTAGTGGTCGGTAATTCGGCGACCTTGAGTGAAATCTCAACGGGTTGTTTTTTAGCGTCTGGTACAACTTCGCGAATTTCTTTTATCAAAGTGTTTTCGATCATTGGCGAGAGATCCGTGGCATTAATCACCGCCACATTATCTGCCACTTTACCCTTGTGATTTAATTTGTCGGTCAGGATTAAACGCTCTTTCAAATGAGGAAACATTTGTCTGAAAACACACACAAAAAAACAAAAACAAATTTAGTCATGTTGTTAGAACGCAGTTGCATACAAGCTTTGTATTTCAACATTCTTTAACTTGGTCAAGAAAAGTTATACATACTTATGATCTCCAATAAAATAAGTATGTGGCATGTAAGCGAGTTTCTCGCTATATTGGCTGGCAAGCTCTAGTGGTGACGTGACCTCGTCTGTGATAAGATAATCCATGAAACTTGCGCCAGAAGTGCCTGGATAACCTAGCCACATGACCTGTATTGGTGCCGGCCGCAAAGCGAAGATTTCATTTCTAGCGCCCTTCGTGTAGCCGTTCATATTGACCAAAATGTGAATGCCATCCGCGTTGATGCGATCGGCGGCCTTGCCGTTGCAAGGAATTTGCGACAAATCGACAAAATGCTCAGCTTCTCGTGCGATTTTTGCACGGAAGGTTGTGCCGTCATCCGCACTAAGCGCGTAACAGAAAATCTCGACTTTGTCATGATCGTGCAATCCGGGAATTGATTGCATCAAGTGACTAGTTGGATGATTGCCAAAGTCTGACGAAACATATCCAATCTTTAAACGCGTGCCGATCATGCGTGGATATTTATATGGCTGTTTATGAAGAACATGAATCTGCAAATTTATGTATAAGTAGTTTTTTTAAATAGTAGTATATATATGTTTGATTTATTCATATATATGAAACAAATCACATTAATACTAAAAAAATAAAATAGAATACAAATACTTGTTCAGTACAGTGTATACATAACTGTTATAAATAATAAATTTATAAGAATATTGATTCGACTCACTTTCTCGATGCAAAGATTAGCATGCCTAGCAGCAATGGCCTTTCTGAACTCGTGAGACAACGGATAAAGCATGGAATGATGGGGATGTACGCTAGGTAGTCTGTTCTTGTCTAGCTGCTCGGCTACAATTGACACCAACTTTTTCATTCTGGCTTCATAATCAGTCCAATCGCACACTATTTGTAAACAATGTGCTAAATTGCAGTATGCATCGGGAAAGTCTGGCTTCAGTTTCAGCGCCGTTCTATACGATTGAATCGCTTCGGGAATGTTGCCGGAATCCTTATGTATTGATGCCAAATTGGAATGAGCGTCGGCAAAAGCCGGATTAATCTGAATGGCCCGTGTGTAACATTGCAGAGCACCTTGAATATCTTGCATTTCTTTCAGTGTGTTACCCATATTCGAGTAAGCATCGGCAAAAGTTGGTTGTATACGTATGGCTTCTTTGTAATGCATCAATGCTTCGTTCAGTTTACCCTGTTGCTGTAGAACTGACGCGAGATTACTGTGGGCCGCCGCGAACTCAGGAAATACTTCCAGAGCTTTAAGATACAAGCGAGTGGCTTCCTCAATGTAGCCTTGCTCGCGTTTTATGTTGGCCTAAGAAATCAGTATAAATTTTCATTTAAGATTTATTTAAAATTCTGTTAGCGTTTAAAAACAGTCGTGAAGATCATTCGTACCAAGTTGTTAAGAGAATCTGCGTGTGTAGGGCAAAGTCGGAGGGCGGTATTGTAACATTCTTCAGCTTCGACCACTTGGCCTTTTTCTTTGAGCGCATTGGCCAAATTACAGTACGCATCTGGGAAGTTCGGTTGCAATTCGATAGCACGTCGATACGTATCGATGGCCAAATCGATGAGGCTGCAACATCATATGTGATTTCCTCTTTTCCTCGAAATATCGTGACACCAGTGTTTTATTTTATAAAATTTACATTACAAACTTAATAATAAACTTTTATTACAACTGTAAGCGCAAAACTCACCCTTGTTCGTAGTATACACAGGCCAAATTACCATGTACCACTGCATTATTTGGGCTGAGATTCAACGCACGAAGATATGCCGCAACAGCTCTGTAACAATCGATAATTGAAAAATAATCAATGATTACGATATTTTTCCACTCCTTAAAAAAGAAAAATTTGAATGTGGAGAAAACTTAGATATTAACTTAGAAGTTAACTTGCTATTATATCGTTCTTTGTCTACAAAAAGAATTCTTTCTCTTTTCACCGATTCGATTATAATTGTACAGAAACTAATATGGCTCCTCGTTACAGAGACGAGTTCGAAACCTTTTGATGTAACGCCTTATCCAGGAGACGCACCCAGGAGTGGAGGGTCGTACTAGAGTGTCTTCTATCTGAACGCGAAGCGCGGGCGCGATAGTAGTCGAGGGCGAAATCACCGTATAGACGACCACGCACTGGCAGTCCATACCTTCCCCATCCCGACCTGTCTTGGATCCGCAGATCCCGGAGTCCACGGATCCGAGCGCGAGGAAAAAATTCTTGGCAACGCGGATATCGTTAGGCAAGCAGTATCCTTAAGAAAGAAAATCCTTGGAAGAACAAAATAGCGCGAGGCTACGCTTAGAATCCAAAGATTTTCGTCTTTCAAGGAGAACGTCTCTGAATAGGCGCGAATTCATGCAAAATGCGCAGAAGCAAGCACTTTCGAAAACGTTAACCTTTCGAAAACAAACACACGACCGCAAAAGATTATACATTCAAATTATGTGTATTTCACAAATCGCGAAATGTTAGATTTTTTTAGAATACACAAAGATTACGTTAAAAAAAATGTGTCACTCTGTAAATATAATCTAAAGAAACGGAATCGACTCTCTCCTGACGATACGTGCAAAATAAAGAGGTGATACAAGGCACACACGGATCCTCAGATACGCGGATCGTTGAATGCACAAATCCTTGAGCGCACACACGTCAATTTGCTGACGTTCAAGCGTAAAAAAATCAAAAACACGAATGACATGATCGCGAAGTATATTATGCGGATGAGCTTTTGATCCACATGGATTCAGAATCCACTTATCCTAGGATACACAGATATATTTAGGCAGCAGGAGGTAAAGCAGGAATTACACACAAGCAACCGGAAATCCTTCGATGTGCGGATCGTGAGAGACAGGGGCTAGATGTTGGCGACCGAAGGGAGGACACTTAACTCTCGCGAACGAGATTCCCGTTTACGTCGAAAGCCGTGAACGGGCACGCGTATCCTCCCACAACGGGGGCGAAGGGCTACTGTGGGGGCGGAGCGGTTTCCAGAATCGATAGTAGTCCTTGGATTCCTCCCACTTTATGCGTAAAGATTTTTCATAATAAAAAACGGAAAAAAACGCGCGTTTATCACAATTTCACTTAGTTATTCTTATTGCAGTCTTGAAATAACATGCTAAAATTACACCTTATATTTTTTTGTTGTAAGATAGCTTCGATATATATATATGTGTGTATGTATGTGTGTATAGTAACATCTAAATATATTAGCGAATCATTTTAATATATATTAACCGAGAATTAGGAAAAGTGGGAACATGAAAACGGTATTACGTAAGTATCAGCGAAGATAATAATGTATATAAAAGACGTCACGATTTTTTTTGTCTCTTTGATGGTCGCTATCAGACGAATCTGGGTAGAGATGAATAGACTGACGGGAGCCAGACGTTTTACAGTGGAGAACATTGTGAAGATAAATGTATTCATATAAAAGAGTATACATAACTTTCTAGTCAGAGATTTTTTCTAAATAATATATGTATATATATATACAATATATAAACAATAAACTAGGAATATATGCGTAGATATGATCCAAATAAATTTCTAATGCAATTTGTGAAAAATAAAAAGGTTCTACTGTTAATTAAGACCAAGAAAGAAGACTTCAAATTAAAAATTATACTGCAAAATACTTTAAAGTTTGATACAATGGTATATAATAATAATAATAATATCGATGATAATTACGTAAATCGTTTTGTGCACAATATATATGAAAAATGAAAGATTTCAGCAAGGAACGGTGCATTGTCCGAATTTTCATTCAAATGCAGAGGACGGTGAACTTTAAAAGGACGTTATCGATCTTTAACGTTTATTCGACGGCTCATGCGCTGTGTTTTCGAATAAGTACGCAAAAGACGAGTGTGTCAACACATTCACAATAATTTTATCGTTCTTTTTTTTTTTTTTTTTCATTTTATCGCTGTGGGACTCAGATATCATAAACTTTATTGCTGTCTTGGTGGCTAAATCGGTAAAGTGTCCCGTTCGAAAAGTGGGGGAGTCTTAACTCTCTCTCTCCTAGTCGAGATGATATTTTTGGCAACAATATCTTTACATTTTTTTTTTTAAAAGTGTGCAGAAGAAGAGAATCACATATTCGGGGATACAAAATAATATATCATTTGAAGAGAACAAAAAACTTGTACGGTTTTTGACTGCCCATTGATGCTTTTATGACACACAACAATGGAATAACGAAAACAAATTTTACTTTTGCACAGATTTAAAAATCGACGATGAAAAGTTTCAAGACGTCGATTGATTAACACTGTGCATAATATGTACGCGTAATAATAAACAATCCTTCATAAATTACTTCACTTGATCCGTTTGAAAGATGGTACAGTTTGAAGTGTATAACAGGAACTAAAATTAAGGTAGTACTTCCACGAAATGATTTTTTTACAAATGTACTAAAATTTTGAATACAGTAAATTTAAGTGCTCTCTATTATTGTTATACAATTAGAAACTTAGTGACCGTCTAGTTTTTGAGAAAATTTGTAATTAAAATATGCAGTTTTAACACGTGATGCATATACGCAACTCATGTTAACGTCAGATTTTTAAATAATAACATCCATACAATTCCTAAATTGTTATAAAAAACGAGTATGATATAGAACAGAAATATATAAATATTATTAAAAAATTTCACTATTGTTGACCGTTTAGTTTAAAAAATGTAATTAAACAAGATACGTAACCTATGAGTTTTCTCTTTAATAAATTGCTCTTTATGTCTTAATTGAGGAGTCATTTTCAGTTTACCGCACAAATACACAGCGTCAAAGTTTTAGGTTAACGCAAGGTATCAAATTTTTATTATTTTAGTATATGTATGTCATATACAAGAATCTTAGAGTGGTATAGAGTTAGGTTATTTGGTTACATCCGCAACCAAAAGTTTATTCCAGTAAGCCAAAATACATAATTGACTGTACTTTTGAATTGTTATTGAACATTGAGTTGATATATTTTATCAATAAAATGTTAAATTTTAAAGTTTGTATGTAATATATTATAAATACATATTGTAATTTTCTTTTTAATAATAAGACTCGAACTTTTAAATAGGACTGTCGCGTAAGTACTACCTTAAAAAAGAAACAAGTAATAAGTAACAAATGCAAACCTGTCAAATATTCTGGCCTCCTTGAGCACGTTGCCCAGATTAATGTATGCATCTAGGAAGTTGGGATCCAACGCAACCGCTTTCTCGAAATGATGTATCGCCAGCCATATTTCGCCTTGAGCATTGAACACACAGCCGAGATTGCTCCAAGCAACTGCAAAATCTGGTCGTGTCTCGATCGCCTTTAAATAGCACGCCTAGAGAAACAGAGTGCGGTTTACAGCAACATTCGCAAACTCAAAAGGACGCGCGCCGCGCTTTGTGCCCGACCTCCCATCGCCGCGCCGCAGCTTCATTCTCTCTTTCACACACACTCTTCTTTCTTTCTTTTTCTCTCCTCTTTTATTCTTTAAGTCATTTAACCTTAATGAAAAAAGAACATGTTTTGTTACTCTATATCCTTTCTGTTTCCCTTCCTCGCACATTTTCCAACTCTTTATTCTTCAAAACGGCGAACGGTTGTTTCGGTGAACGAAATTGTCCAAGTTTCTGTATGAATTTTCGTGATCATTGATATACGATTTTTACATAATTTCATATAAATACATTTTCATTATCTCAGGTTTTTTCTTCAGGTTTTAGCATTACATATCCTTAGAACTTTAGAAGATTACTAAAGAGAGAAAGATATACATTTACATGTGCAAAATGATATATATTGCTATAAATATGTGAAACGCTTCTAATTTTGATGACAAACTTTCAATCTAAATTAATGTAGAACAGTATTTATATTCAAATTAAATCAAATATAATAATATGTTTATTTTGGCGATTATTATTTTAAGCCTTGCATTCTTTTCTGAACATCTTGTGTGTAAATGTAGTTATTTAATTGATATCAAAAAAGTATATATATATATATTACACACATTATGTATCTCCAAGTAAGGTCTTTCCTAAAAAATAACTACTGTAAATTTAAAAGAATCAGCGTTAGAACAAATTTCTCCAAACTGTCACGCAAAGAGAATTCATAATACATTACATTAAAAATTAAATTTAAATTAAATTAAAAATCTATTTCTAGAAGTAAAGATTTATCTGAGTGCAGATTGTGAAAGTATAAATAATCCGTGAGAAGAAGTGAACTGTACAAAACGAAACAACTGTGAAAATATATACAATTACACATTAAAAATCTAAATATTAAAATTATGCAAAATTATTGATTTTCCTGAAAACAAAATACATTATGTTGATGTCATTAAATAGATCTAGAAGATAATGCAAGTTCAAAGTACATGCGAACGTTTTCTTCATGCATATTGTATCAATTTGTTTTATAGATACGATTATTTCATAATTGACTTCTTTGGTTCGTTCAACATTGATCTCGATAATTCGTTCTCTTTGTACTCGTCAAGGACGAGAAAGGGAGAAGGAAACAGAGCGGACAAAAGTTGCTTCGCGAAATGATCAACAATGCGTTCTTCTAGGTAGGGAACCAGAGAAGGTCTAGGATGAAGGTGTGTTCAGGTGCGCGCTAGAGACATCATCGGATAACGTGCGATTTTCTATATACGTAGAATCTCCGAAATGCGTCCGGCAGATTCCACTGAAATTCGTACGCTAAAGTCAAATCCACTTAATGGTTTGTCTGAATTTGGACGAATTTGTTTGTAGAAACAAAGAAAAATCTCTAGATGGGAAACGAGTGTAAGATTTTCCGATCACTAAGATGACGACTCTAAGGATTCAGCGTGGATGGTCATCGCGCGTGCCGAGAGGCGGGCTGCATTAAATATTGAACAGAGTAATATCCGTACCTAAACAATAAGTAAGAGAGGGCATTTACAGTCGACCGGTCTCTGCGGGATACATTTACCTGAAGTAAAGGAAAAAAGCGAAGAAGGAATAAGAGTATACTAGTAACTTTGTTCTCATATGTAATATAAATGTGTATAATATAATTTGCAATTGAAAATAAAAGCTTATAGTACAAAAAATAAGATTAGAGCGTTATATAATTATTTAGAGATTATAAATGTTTCAATAATATTTAATTTAAAACCTATTTAATGCGACATATTGAAACAATAAAAGCTTAAATAATTATTTCATAAATATTTCAAAAACTAGAAATTATTGTAATAAAATATAATTCACAAAAGTATTGTTTATATATATAATATTATAAAAAATAGTTTTTGTACTTTTAACATTTATGTGCAAACTTGCATAAAATATTTTCGATTTTTACAAAAGCACACATAAATTCAAAGATAACCGTTATATTGATCGTTTTTTGTGAAGTTGTTTTGCAATATGTTTTGGAAGGACAGGAAGAAGGAACTTTGTGTTGCTTGACAAAGTAAATGGAAAGGACTGGTTTTTGATGTTAGAGACCGGCCTTGGGAATTACTTTACCTGCAGTGTACCCTTCGGTATGTTGATTCGGTAGGTACGGCTTGCAAGCTCTCATAATAAACTTAGACCGAGAGACAGTGTGTTACTGAATAACCAGATTCACCCTTTGACGAAGGAACCGGCGCGGTAACCGACCAATCTCACATTGCTCCTGCACTTCCCCTCCTAGAGTTGATCATCCCATCCACAACAATAAGACAGCTGCGTTAATGTCTCTTCACTGATTATTCTTCGCCTCAATCTTTGTCTTTTACTTTTTATCATCATTTTTTTTTTACTTTCTTTCAATGTACGTGTGTGTACAAAGTTGAATAATTCGCGTGCCTGTGAATGACACGCTTCACCAAGTTCATCAGCTAACTACTGTTTTGCTGAAGATTCTCCTCTCACGATCGTGAAGATTAAGATATTTTTCTCCTTTTTAAACATTGTTATATTGTTGTAAAAGTGAATAGCATGATCAATGATGTAATATCCTGTTAGTTTACGTTGTTGATGTAAAGTAGGTGGCTGAATGAACTTGATAGATAATAGACGAGCGTACCAGCCAGTTCTCAGGAACAGCGGGAGATGTAACGGGAAGCTTTCCTCGTTGCTGTTGTTATTGTCAAAACCGCAAGAGGGTATATCTATAAATCGTGTTCTTTACTCATGCACAACGCACTCATGAGTCAGAACGTGTATCAAACACAGCGAGAATTTGTAAATAATATTTACAGATACATTCTCATCGGTCGTCGCCGCGCCGCGCTGCAAAAACAGATCGCTTGACCAGTCAAACAAACAACAAATCATGTGATTTAAAAAAGTTTAACAATCATTTAATAACGTGTTTTTTACTTTTCATATTAATATTACTTATAAGTAGTATTAATATTAGCAGCAATAATTTATTAATATTAGCAGCAATAATTTATTATTGTGTGTACTTTTCTCTTCAATTTTTCTCATGTCTTAAAAATTTCCACAAAATAATATCGCCTTGCTGACCGAAACGTAACACTTTCCGATTCAAATTGGTCAAGTGATCTCGCGCCAATATCATACCAATTCTTTCCCTTTCTCTCTTTCTCTTTCTCACTTTCTATCATCAATGTAAAAGTGCTGAAAAAACACGTGCACAGTGATGCACGTGCAATAAAACAGCAAGTCACACACATCAAACAAGAAACGTTACATATTCGCGCGCTGCCAGACCCATCGGTGTCGACACAATCGAAATTTGAAATCCACTCACTGACAGGACTGGCAAACCTATTCATTGCGACAACACCACAAGTCCTTGAAAGAGTCAAAACATATTTCTGTAAAGATGTTGCTGCAAAGACGCGCAATGCTAAAGAACGCTCTCTTCAGTTACTCCGAAAAAATATATATATATAACCCTAAACACTATATTTCTTTTTACACTCGAAGAAACTGTTCAAAACAAATTAGCAAGATCAAAACAGAAAACATGAAGAAAAAAAAAATTTTTTTAATGTTTTTAACTGCCTTCTGAACGTCGCGATTCTCTTTTTCGATTTCTTTTTATAAAAAAGCAAAGATCTCGAAACGTCCGTACTTTGTTGAGTTATATTGTTTAGGGTTAAAACCATCGCTCAATGTCGTCTTGGAGAATGGGAATGTGCGACATGAAACGCGGTTTTTCTGACTTTATTAGATTGAAGAAACGCGCGCGATCTTCTTAATCCACGATTTTTTCAACAACCGTGTTTTAGCGCTCATTTTGTTTCTCACAATATGTACAAACATTGTTCGTGTACAAATTCTACACGAGATTCATCTTCACAGAAGATCGCGCGCCGCGCTTGCACTTTGCCCAGCAAGGAACGAAAGCTTCTCGTCGCAATAACGCGAACGAATTTCTCGCTCGGCCCACTTATTTCACAGAGAACTGTGCGATGTAGCTCATGCACATACGAGCGATACATTTGTACTCCGTCAAGAAGTATTAATGGGAACCAAGAATATTTCTTTTTGTAATTAGATGAAAGTATCAAGTACAACCTCTCCTTGATCTAGCGAAGAGACGCCAACACTTATATTGATATTGATCATTTTTTAGGATTCAGGAAAGATATATTAAGATAATTTTAGGGAAAAAGTCTTCAGGATAGAGTAGGTAATTTTTTTTTTTAAATTAAAACTTCTGATAGCAACCTCTTATTAGTTCAAGGAACGCAATAGCCTATTTCTATTTCTTATTTTATGGTTTCCCGCCGTGGCTTGATGGAAGTAAAAATGTTCGCGAAGATGTGCGTGACACGTTGGTTCAGTTTATCAACTAATAGAAATAATTCTAAAACGTACCTTAGCTTCATCAAGTCTTGCTAATGCTTTCAAAAGATTACCAAGATCGCTCCGTACACAATAAAGATCCTGGAACAAGCAAAATATGTAAAGTATTTCTGTATAATTTATTATTATGTACTTGTTTAGGTGAAAAGTTTATACTAAAGCTTAAATAATCAAAAATTTCAACATCTCTAAATCTCACACAAGATATAAAATTTTACCACTTATAAACAATAATCTTCTTAAATAATAACAAAAAAAAACATTTGGCAAGTCTTATAAGTAAGAACTTTTCTGCAGTTTAAAACAGCTTTCTATGTAACACTTCATATATTACTAATATATTTAATGCCGATTATCTCACAGGATTATATTGCAGTGCTGTGACATATGCTTGAACAGCTTGTTCCATATCTCCCGCTGCCACAAGAGCTGCGGCTAAGTTGATGTAGCCGTCGATAAAGTCTGGCTTCAACCTGACGGCGTGACGATAGTTCTCCAAGGCTTCTGGCAGTTGTCCTCGCTCTTTATACACATTTCCTAAATTGCTGTACGCTTCTGCCAATACAGGATTTTGCTTTATTGCTAAGGAGCTATATTGCGCCGATCTGAAATGTTCAAAGTTACATGCTTACTTAGCAACAAAACCATGATAATTTAAGATATACTAGAATTCATTACTTTCACCACATTTAATCAGAAATTAAATATCACTTACTTTTCTAGTCTTCTACATTGGAAATGTATAGAGGATAGTAAGAGAAGAACGCCGGTATTTGTTTGATCTTGTCGCCATAGTTGCATACAGTGTCGTTCAGCATTCTCATAATCCCCTGACTGATATTCTCTATGAGCGAGTTCAAGTAACCCTGAAATAAGAATAAAATACATTATGAGAATATTTAAATATTTAGATTACATTCAATACATATACATATTCTGACAAAAGAAACATTTCTGTAGTCTGAATTTTCAGCATTGTGTGTTTAACGAAAGAATAAAAGTATAAAAACTGTAAAAAAACTAGATGCAATTAGTTCAAAGTGTTATATTCCAAATAAAGGACGACCGAATCACACGTGTATCAACACACAAAAGAAATAACATCACGATCAAGTTCTCCAACTTTATTAAGAGCACGACTATCGTCTGACATCGTCTTCTTTGTGACGAAGAAGAAATAATTCGAAAATATACGAACAATAACCGTCAGCGAGGACATTGACAGACTGATTATCGGCCAAGCTAATTATCTCCTTGCCCTGGATGTCCTGCGTGACCACCAAGAGGTTTTGCCCGCTCTGCCAGTCGCCGTCCTCGTTCTCCGTGTTCCCGATCAGCCCATTAGAGCCTTTCAGCGCGTTGCTTTTCTTCTCCGCTACGTGAACGCTCATCCTTTTTCAGATGATCGCACAGGTATCTCTACCGCAAAAACTCGATTTTTTTAGATTTGCACGCTCTGTTCTCACGCGAGCTTTGTATGCCGGCACGAACGTTCGAGACTAGTGTCTTTCAATCTATAATTTTGTCACGATCCCCGAAATATTTTTCAGTCGTTAACGCTCTGCTTCGCTTGGCTTCGCTGCGAGTACGCTCAACCTAGCTCACACTCTATTCTCCCTCTCTATAGTTCGGAGCGCAACGAACAAGCCGATTGGTCGGGGTTATAGCGGGCCTGATGCATCGCACGTCAGATTAAAACGGAAAAGGGGCGACGCGCGGAAAGGGGGACATTTTCAGGAGCGTATGTATATGTAATGCGTGCCACGTGGACGGTTATCGTGTTGTAAAAATATACTCTCGATATTTATAGCTGATGATATTGCGGACGTGTAAAAAGGCGTCTTGTGATTTCTTCTCCATCATTTGCCGCAAAAGTGTCAATTATAATAAAATTAGTTATCGACTGAGACCCGAATAGGCATATAAACGATGAAAATGCTGTTTCTCGTGCTGTTTAAATAAAACTTTTGAACACCGAGCAGCGACTTCATCCACAAAACTCATCAAGAACTCGAACTCGAGCTAATTTTGACTTAGTTTTTTAATTTCTTAGATAGTGCGTCCCACACATGCGCATGATATTTTTTATTATTAGAAACAAGATCAGAGAAAACATTCGTGCAACTCGTTTTTTTTTTTTTTTTTTAAATACTAAGCTGTTATAGTCTGCTGCTAATTACTAAGTACGTCACTGTTCCCGAAGGACCAGGATGGGAGAAGCTACATATACGATGAAAAAGGAGGGAAGTGGGAGATCTCCCTTCTCTCTCGCACATGAGGCAGATGGAATAGGCGCCCAGTGGAATATTCCATTGTCGCGTTCAATGAAAGGAGAGGAAGCGGTGAGAGAGAAAGGAGAGGATACCCCTAGAGTGAGGAAGAGATGGCAAAGCGAGCCCGAACGCGCGATGCCGGCGAGTTTTATGCAGAAAAAAAGACCGAAACAGGAAACTCTCTTGTGCTCAACTATATAACTCAACTCGTAAGACTTCCCAAAATAAATCACATCAACGTATATTTGTTGTTTTACATCTATACAAGATCGTCGTGAAAGTTCACACAAACTAGAAAACGGTATATAAAATAGTCGAAAGAATTTTTTGTGATATGAATATGAATAGCGAGAAAAAAATAGAAAAGCTAATGATTAGATAGAGTATTATTTTATAAAAGGGGCACTGAGGTAAATTTTGGCTAATCGCTTAAATGACTGCAAAGATCGATATTGTTTCATATCGCAAAAACACAATTATTGTTTTTCCCTAGAGATTTAAAGATTAAATATCTCTTTGCTCTCACAAAAATTTTTCAGAATTTTTTTTCAGGATTAACAAGTGCAAAAATCATCGGGGTATAAAGACGTAACATGATATATTATAAACATTCACTCTTTATCATTTTATAAACATCTGTGATTATTACATCTCTTAAAAAAATTCTATAATTGTTCAACTGCTTACTTAAAAAATATTTACGTAAATAAGGGTATGTATAATTTTATACACACAAAACAGGCAGTGATTGTACACATATCTTTGTTTTTTGTTTGTGTGTTCTCTATATCTGCGCTTCTTTTACGCCATGTGCACTTACAGCGGCTTAAAGACATCCCGAGAATAAAGAACGAAATAAAAATATTAAAAAATTGCGGAAAAATGCAAAAGATACGATTACATCGTGGACTAGATTCGCATTCACGCTTTGGACATTAAAGACCGAAAAATTATGTAAATGCAAAGAATAGAATACGCAGGTACGAGGTTTTAGAAAATATTCATATCGATGGCTCATTCTCTCTTTCTTTCTCTTTCTCTCTCTCTCTCTCTCTTTCTCATCTATTATTCGACAAGCTAAGAGAAATGGACAGGTGCCACCAACGTACCGACAGTCGACAGCTGCTGGATTTCGTTCATCTTCAGTATCACACTGGTGCCTGCTATCTGCTGATGACCCTGCTGCTGCTGTTGTTGCTGCTGCGGTTGCTGTTGCGCCTGCATAGCTACGACTCGGTCGATTTGGAGACGACGGCACGTCAAGAATCAAAAGAGACACGCGCGCAACGAAGCGCGACACCGAAATTAATAGTTCCGCTACTTAGGAATCTCTTCTCTGCGTTCGGTGCTCGATTGCGACCAATTATTATTCACACGCGCACAGCTGGGTCGATTCTCGGCGTGTACATGTACGTTTGCGCGAGTTTTAGACGCGCGCCATCATGGAGTCGCTATTGCAAGAGCGCCAGAAACTCGACAGTCATCTTCGGACGTTTTCGGCAAGTCGCGTGACCGATCGGCCTCGGCGATAGAGACGGAGGGAACGATGGAAGGTGAAGGTGGTCGATATATGTAGCGCCAGAGAGTTAACTTTATCGAAGTAAAATACTATGGAGATAAAATGCGCGATAAAGAACTGTATTCTTCAAAATGATAAGAAAGATTAGAAAGCAGATAAATACAATGAATCTGAATTATTATTGAATCCTATCGAGTAAAAGAGAAAAAGAGAGAGAAAATGGTCAACTTCTAAGATCGATCTTGACGGCCTCTTGCGGAAAAACATGATACTTTAGTGATTCAGAACTACCACTACTGAAAATTAAATTCTCTATAAATGTACGTTAATCAAAATTCAGTATAAAAGCTCATATTAATTTCAGCTGAATAAAAAATGCGATTTGTTTGGTTGTTTAAAAACAGTATTTATAATTTATTAAATAATTTTATATATAATGTACCACAACAGTTTAAATCACATTTGTAAATACAAAGTGAAAGAGACGGACATGTCCTCCATCCTCGCACATCCGTTTTCCGTCATCTTGGATTTCCGAAGGTTTTCCGCTGGCTGTGAGTGAAACCGGCGAACCGGCATATCGCGACGGGCATTGCTCCCCTCTTTTCCCATCTAGGAACTTACCGCGGTTTCTCGTCATCTCGTTCCCACTCCTTTGCGGCTCGTCGGTACCGCATGGTCTTGTGTTCTGTTACAGCCTTATTATACATCATTTGTAAATTAATCATGGCCGAGAACAAAGAGCGCACTTTCATAATGGTCAAGCCGGACGGCGTGCAACGCGGTCTGGTCGGCAAAATTATTCAACGATTTGAGGACAAAGGCTTCAAATTGGTGGCAATGAAAATGCTCTGGGTAAGTGCCAGTTTGCGTACGTGGACTTTACCGTATTACGTTGCAAATCGGGCGATGAGAAAAATGCGCTATGTTTTTCTAAAATCAAAATTTTCGGAAATATTACGCTAGTCTTGTGCAAGCAATTTGTCCGTTTCTATTTTTTTACCGACAAGTGTGTTTTACATTCTATAAGCACATGGAATACTGTTTCGTAAGTAATACTTGTTTATAGTACATACTCAAGAATATATATTTGAATTGTTATCTGACGATTGTAATGCTTCTCTTCGATTCATTAATTTGATAAGCGGTGTGACCTTAGTGGCGTAATCGAAAGCAAAATGACGTCATATAAGTCGTAACATGTTTGAAAAAAAATATACAAATCTTATCGCGTATTGTGTGAACTATAAGTACAATTGAACAATCGTCTTACGCATGAGCTAAAAAAATAAGTTTATTGCAAAATAAACTATTATGTTAACTTTTTTATTTACGGGTCACAATATGTATATGTGTAAAGCATTAATTATTTTAATTATTTGAATATTTCTAATTATGTTAAAAATATAATATAGACTTTAAAATTTGTCTTTAGAACCATTTCTTTTTTTAATGGTGTGTTTTGTGAATGAATTACAGCCTACTGAAGAACTTTTAAAAAAACATTATGCTGATTTGGCCTCAAGACCCTTCTTTCCAGGTTTGGTCAAATATATGAGCTCAGGACCAGTTGTACCGATGGCAAGTATCTCATATGGCTAAAACTGACAAAATCACAGTCTTTTAAGACACTAATATGTGACTAAATTTTGATAATAAATTGTAATATTGATATTAATCTGTGTGTTTCTTTTTATGCTATCTTAGGTCTGGGAAGGCTTGAATGTTGTAAAAACTGGCCGTGTGATGCTGGGTGAAACAAACCCTAAAGATTCTGCACCTGGTACAATCCGCGGTGACTTTTGCATACAAGTGGGCCGTAACATCATTCATGGATCTGATTCTGTCGAATCAGCCAACAAAGAAATCAACCTATGGTTTGGCGAGAAGGAAGTTATTGACTGGACGAATGCAGCTGAAAAATGGATCTATGAGTAATGAACTGTGATAGAGGATAAGTTTTCCAGATGTTATGTCTTTTGAAATACTTCCTAGAGAAATATTCCAAGCCTATACTGCCAGTCGAATTGTACGCAATTATCTCGAATTGTCGAAAACATAGATGTTAGATTCTAAGAGAAACATCTTTCACAGTTTGTATCAAATAACAGATTGACGAAGTTGTAACTTCTATTAAGTTTTAATCGTTTGTAAAAAAACATTAAAAGCATCTATGTATTTAAAATATAATTGCAATGTGTTTGAGAAAATTTACACAATTGAAATATTTAAAGTATAGAATGTATTGGAATAATAACTTATGATAAAAGTGAATATATAAAAAAAGCTAAAATTACATAACTCTGTTATTAACAAATGGTTATCGTAAAAGCTACATTTAATTGCTATTGGAATCATATATACAAAATAAAAGTTGTCATGCATAAAAACAGCTGTATTAAAAAAACAAGAATTGTAAAATCAAAAAAATAATTGTCAAAATTTTACGTAAAATGAAAGTTATCATGCGTAAAAGAAATAAGCCACTGGATCATACCGTATAACAAAAGTATAAAAAAAAAGTTGAATTGTTTTTTTTAACGGGAGATGTGTATAAAAAAATGAGTGAAATAAGCCACTGGACCATACCGTATAAAAAAAATATAAAAAAGCAAAAAAAAGTTAAATTGTTTTTTCTTAATAAAATATGTGTATTAAAAAATAGATTATTGTGTCGTGTATCGTAAAAAAACCAAACCAAGTTATCAAATTTTTATGCAAAATGAATTATTATGCGTAAATCAGCATACTGTTTTTTTTTAAGATTTTCAGTAGGCTGTAATACATATACGAAACACAATTAGAAGAAAAAGCTTTTATACTGTGTACCGTAAAAAAAAAATAAAAACATTAAAAAAAAAAAAGTTGTCAAACTTTTACGCAATAACAGTTATCTCGTGCGTACAAAAAACTAAAATACCAATAAATACCTTATCTTGTATTGATAGGTGATGTCTACAAATAAAACATAAATTAGTTGTTGAAATTTTACGCAATAGGAATTAACTTCTTAAAGTTTTTTTATAGTATATAATATTTATTGCAGCAACATGCAATATTTTCTTTCTGCGCATGTGTTAATCAGATAAATTACTACTCTTTATTCTAAACACTATTCTACTACTAAATGCTATTCTATTATGAACAATGTGCCTTTCTCATTATTAAAATTATTCCGAAGGTTTAATTTTACAGTTGGTTTATAAGGATATTCATGGTTGGCTACAGATGTTAATTTATATACTTTTTTCTCCAAGTCTGAGATCAAGATATACGTTCTTATGTTTTTAAAAAAAATCAAGTCCTTACAATACTTAATATTAATAAGGAGTATTTGAAAGAATGACATTGCTCATTTTTCTCCGCTTGTTCATTACGCCCCGCTCTTCTTTAGCCACGTGACTTCGACTTGACGTTAGCGTCAGAAAAAAAAAGACGTTGAATCCAGCGTTAACTTTGATCGTAATCTTTTTTGATAAAAAACAAGCGTCGAGCGTCAGCATAAAAAGGTGATATTATGATCACTTTAATGATATTATGTTGGCAAAGGTGATATTATGATCACTTTAATGATATTATGTTGGCAAAGATGATATTATGATCACTTTAATGATATTATGTTGGCAAACTTATGTTAAACTTGCATTTTGCTTAATAATATATAACGTAAAAAGACTTTAAAGAAAAGAACTTGTATCATAAAAAAACAATATTGTCAAACTTTTACGTAAACAGTCGTAAAAATAATAAAACCAAAGTTGTCAAATTTTTTCACGCAATGGGAGATAATTTGTGCATAAAATGAGCTATCGTATCGTAAAAAAAGAAAAAAAAAGAAAAGAAAAGCCAAAAACAGCTATCGTATAAAAAAATATAAAAAAAGCTAAAAAAAAAAAAAAGTTGAGTCTCTAAGAAAGACGCTTATCCATGCGGGATGCTTTAAAGAAAAGAATTATTGTATTGTAAAAAAACAATA